>JAJIYU010019506.1:0-10781 GCA_030144865.1 Tinospora cordifolia | reverse complement strand
GCTTGAACTGTGCCATGAATAAATATTTGATGGTTCATGTTATGTACATGTTGCATCGATGGTTTAATCTGATATTGTGTGTTTTATCACTAAGAAAAGATTAAATAATGAATCAATCCACGTACTGGCGCGATGATAGACTGCATAGTGTCATCAAGTGTGTTCCACCCCCGATCCGGCTTGCTGGCTTACCTTTGATGATTTTGAGCTGAGTTTCCAAAAGTGATCCCACTTCATAGATATTGGGTTTGAGTTTCCAAGCGTGATTCTCTGTCTCAACGATGTGGAACACAGATATTAAACTCTTTCGGTCCGAATGTCAACCATAAACAAGAAATTTGTTTGAATTGCCTAATGTTCAAAAGTTTTTGATATGTTTGGTTTGTTTGAATTGAAATAATGATTTAAATGTAGAAAGATTCACTGAGCTATGTGCTAACCTTTCCTTCTATTTTTCAGGTAATTGATTTATATGAAGACCATGAAAATTAGTTAAGTTCTTTTATTTAAAAAGTTCTAATTTCTATGTAAGGGCATGTTGCCCAAGTTTTCAATCTTTCGCTGTTATAGTTTTTCTTCAAGATCAAATTATGTACTCAATTTTGTTTAATTAATTGAGTTTATGAATTTCATCTATTTCCTATACTATTGCCTTATTAAATTATTAAATTTAAGTTATGTTCTGTTAAATACAATTAAGGCATGAAATAATTAAAATAGAAAAAAAGTCAATTGTGTGTCACTTGTAAATGTAACACCGGTCTGACCCCCCGTTTGGTTTAGTCCATTGTCAAGAGAATGGTGGTCATGTCCAATACTTAAAGATACAGGGGGTTGAGGTGTTACAGACTAACATACATATATAATAAAATAGCTAAACACATTAAAGTGATATATATTCTATCTCTCAAATGGATACATCCACCGATATTGGACCGGTCCACCCAAACAAGCTTCTCGTCCTAGGTGAATTGTTAAGTGAACCACAATATAAAAAAAATAGAGGAAAGAACCTTTCAAAAATGCATAAAGTTTCGGCTATTGAATCATCCAAGTCCAATAATATATTTCGATCAATGATCCTATCACAAAGTACATTACAATAACTACAAAGTCGTGAAATTGCATATCTTGGACCATTTGGTAGAACTCCCCTCAACGCAACAGGCAAAATTTGTTACATTAATAAATGACGATCATGTGACTTCAAGCCAAGTATCTTACATTCTTTAATCGACACACAATTTTCAGTGTGAGACCCATAACTGTCAGGTAACTTCAAATTTGCTAATCTTCTACAAAAAATTTGTTTATCTTCTTTTAAAAGAGTGTGCATTGCAGTAGGTAACTATAATCGATCTCTTCACTTCTCAACATGTAACTCAGTTCTAATATTCATGCATTCCAAATCTCTACGAGCATTGAGTCCATCTTTTAATTTGTCTTTCACATCTAAATGTGTGTGAATAATACTATTGCGAATATTCTTTTCAATGTGCATCACATCCAAATTATGACGTAAAATAAAATCAAGCTCTACATAAATTTGACTTAATTACTTCATATGTTATGAAATAGAATGAATCCATATTATGTTTCACAAAACAAATGAATTTAAAATACATTGACACAAATTTGTAAGCATACCTTCCAATATGGCAATTCAAAGAAAACTGACTTCTTCTTCCATGTATGTTCCTCCTTTTTTGTCTTTTTCTTCTTTTTTTTACTCTTCCCCTAGTCATTTACAATATTTTCTACCTTTGCAAGAATTGTTTCACCAGTAAACCACTTTGGTTTTCCTCGTAGCTCTTGTTTACCATTAAACCAAGCTCTTTTTTTGATATAGATGGCCATCAACTAAAAATATTCTATGACTCATGTATGAGAATTTTCAACTATGACATAACCATTCAGAGCAAGTATCCAAGTGACAAATATGACATGCAAATCTTTCTTTTGCTGACCACCCAGACATATTTGCACAAGTAGGAAAATTATTTATAGTCCACATTAAGATTGCTCTTAAGTTGAATTTTGATTTTGTAAATGCATCATACATGTCAACTCCATTTGTCCATAACAATTTCAAATTGTCTATCAAAGGTGCTAAGTAAATATCTATATCATTTCCTAGTTGTTTTGGCCTAGGAATGAGTAATTTCAACATTAAATTATCCTTCAACATGCACAACCATGGAGGCAAGTTATATGTAACTAATATTATTGGCCAGCAATTGTACCTCGAACTAAGGTCTTGAAAATGATTAAAACCATCCGTAATCTAACCAAATCTAATATTTCTAAGATCTAATGCAAAAGATTCATCATTGTCATTTATAGTTTCCCATGCAGGTGAATCAACCGAATGCCTCATTTTCACATCTGTGTTTTTGTTATTTTGATGCCATGTCAATTGTTCAGCTATTTCAGTCACTCCATACATTCTTCAAAGTCTTGGAATTATTGGAAAATAACGCAACACTTTCTTAGGGACTTTTGTCTTTTTTTTTAGTGTGCTTAGATTTCCATCTAGACGAATCACAGTTGGGGCATAGATCTACATCATGTAGCTCATTTCTCAATAAACAACAATCATTAATACAAGCATGTATCTTCTCATACCCAAGATCAAATGCCTTTAGAAGTCTTTTTGTTGCATATAAAAAACTAGGAAGAGTATGATCAGATGGAAGCAAATCACCAACAATCTTAAGCAATTCATTAAACCCAGTGTTTGATAAACCGTATAAAGCTTTTAACTTGAATAAAACTATTGTTGCTGAAATTTTAGTATGTTCCAAGCAACCAGGATATAAATGTGTCTGTGCCTCTTCAACTAAATGTGTGAAGTCTTCTTCTTCAATTTCATGTTCATTCTATCTATCACGATCTTTTTGAATATATGCATGGTCCTTATACATTTTGTATGTATCATTCATAGGTATATCTTCGGAGACAAAACCACATGTTTCAAGCCTTTCTCCATGAAAAAACCAATTAGTATATGTAGGATTCATACCTTTTATGACTAAATGCTCATATACTAAATCATAATGGTGGTGATCCAAGTTTTTGCATTTTGTACAAGGACACGATATTATGTCTATATTTTCTAAACTTGCACGCACAAAATTGATAAAATTTCGAGCACCATGTCTATACTCTTGAAACAACTTAAAAAATAAAAATTACTTAAATTTCTAAGACTGCAAGCAAGTAATAAATAATGTTATCTAATTTTAGATGTGAGAGTTAACCTTGAAATATGAACCCATTTTTTATCCATGTATAGCTAAATATATCAATTCTTAAATATATCAATTCCTAAATAGAAAAACAAAAATAAGTCAATAGCCAAAATGAATAAGTTAGCCTTAGCAAAAGTCAATAGCAAAAATGAATTATAATAACAGATGAACAACAACAGTTACCAAACCCAGAAGCAGAGATTTCGTACCCAGCACAAGTAGAGATTTCATTCTCAAACACCCAAAGAAGAATAACAATAGTTACAAGCAAATGATTGTGTTGATTCTACAACTATTTTGCAGCGACTCCACAAATAACGAATGAAGATTACCAGAAGAAAGACAAATAAAGAAAATCAATGAATTGAAATGCACAAAAGAAGAAGACCAACCGTTGCATGTAGAGATTTCGTTCCCAAATGCAGAAGTAGATATTTTATTCCCAAATACCCAAAGAAGAAGAACAATAACAAATGAAGATTAATAGAAGAAAGATGAGCAGTGAAAATCGAAGAACTTAAATGCACAAAGAAGACGATCAAACAATAGTGACTCTAAAGAAGGTGAGTATTCCCGTGTCAATCTTTTTAGGGAAGGAACTATTTTTTTTTCTTTTTATATTTTTTGTAGTATAATGTAAGAATAATATATAAATAATGCGAGTATAACAATTGTTTGGTTCTTGATACAAAAATGCGAGCTTAACATATGAATAATGCAAAGATAACATGTGAATAAAATGTGGTATAATGTACAAATAACATATTATAATGTTATAACACAAGAATAACAACTGAATAGTACGGGTATAAAATTGTTTGGTTGTTTTAGTAAAAAATGCGGGGATAACATGTGAATAATGTAGGGATAACATGGGAATGAAATTCGGTATAATGTATGTATAACGTATGAATAATCATGAAATAATGTGAGTAATGGTATAATGCAAGAATAATATCTGAATAATGCGAGTATAAAAATTGTTTGATTGTTGATATAAAAATGTGGTATAATGTATGCATAACATATGAATAATTATGGAATAATGCCAGTAACATGGTAGAGGTATAACATACCAACCTATGATTCACATATCAATAATGGTATAATACATGAATAATAACTGAATAATACAAGTATAAAATAGTTTGATTGCTTTGATAAAAAATGTAGGGATAACATGTGAATAATGCAGGGATAAAATGTGAATAAAATTTGGTATAACGTTGTATAATATATGAATAATCATAAAATAATGCGAGTAATGGTATAATGCAAGAATAATATCTAAATCATGCAAGTATAAACTGTAATACCCCAAAAATTTCAAATTCATACAAATTGAAAATGGATTTTTAAAAATTATGAAACAAATGTAAAAATATGTGAAACCATGTTTTAAATGCTTGCATTAATGTTTGATAACAAAATAAAATAGCATCATGTATTAGAATCTGGAGAAAAATCTTGGAGAAAAGTTGAAAAATTATTTTTGTACTGGCGACCAAGGTCATCAGCGACCGTAGTCATTGGTGACCGAGGTCATCAGTGACTGTGGTCATTAGATGAGAAATCCAAAAAAAAAAATTAGGTCACATGGGTGACCGCGGTCCGTAAAGTGCTGACCGCGGTTATTGCACGAGATTTAAAAAGATTCAAGCCCTAACTTTCTCATTTCTCAATGAAACAGCTTGGGGTTTGGAGGAGACAACTTAAGGGCAATTTAAAGGTGAGTTCCCTGATTTCATTTGAGTTTCCCTTAATATTTGATCTCATCTAAAGTAATTATCAATTGTTAGTAAATCAAAAGGATGGAGATTCGTTTGAGAGCATTGTGTTAAGGGTATAATGGCTAGAAACCAAAACCAAACCTGGTGCGCTCCTTTTCCTTTCCTTGTGTGTGTGTTTGGACACTAGTGTGGATGATTTATGATGGTTATTTGATTGTTGAACTGAAGGGGTTGAACAAATTGAAAAAAGATTCCATTTTTAAGGCTTGATCAAGGGATTTCGGTGAAGAAACAATGTAAGCACCAATCCTAAGCTGGTTTATGTGTTTGAATGATTGTTGGGTGTCCAATACACTAGATTTAAGTGTTAAACTAAAATGGGAATCACAAGTATGGCGTACACATGCGAAATCTCACCATTGGGTGAGAAATCGTGTGTAGACTGCGATCGATGGACGTGAATAGTGTTTTTGGAGTGTTTTGTGTACACTCTAAAGCACTGAATGATATCGGACCCCTAGGGTTAGGTTAAATAAGTATTAAAAGCCCAAAGTAACGTATCACTACCGTCTAATGATGTAGATTGACAGTATTGGACTACTGTGCGAGGAGCGACTATCCAACAGTATTTTGGCGTGTATAGGTGGGGTTGACTATCTCTTCCTCACTCATTAGTATTATGCGAACTTAGGATATGAAATGTGATGATTGATTACATTCTTGTACTTAGTATCATGCTAGGAACGTGTGAACTGATTGGAATGGTTGCCATGACATCATAATGTCCTGTTATGTGCTTTCTAGAGTTATGGATTACTTAAATATCTATTGAATGGTTTATATGATTTGTTTGGCATAGGTTAGTACATTTTATGCTGCATGGGTTGAGTATTTTTTTTGGAAAACTAAAAAAGATTAATGGTTTACTAAAAACTCCAGTATCGAGGTAATGGACGGTATGCTGGTTCATCACTTCGATTATGATCAGGGTGCAGTCAGGGCGTCATTGTGGGTATTCCCAACCCAGGCCAAACTGCGAGTGGCTATGTGATCCTCGGATTTGGGAGATCATAGTAGTTTCTATATGATTTCCATATCTTCATGGATCATGGTCTTAGAGGTAGACTTCTATTTGATAAAGATGTCGCGCCTGGTTGTGTCCAGGACCACAAGGGGAATACCGAGGGTGGTTCACTCTTTTGGTTAATTCCTGACAGTGTTTAGATAGATCGACAAAAATAACCAATTAAGTGATTGAAACACCCTAATGTAATGAAATTGTATGCATGTTTTGTATGCTGGTCTGTATAATGCTAATGATGTGTAGCAGAGATCCACTAGGCTTTCAAGCTCACCCCATATTCATTTTTTAGGTACTCATGGGCCTAACGCTCAGTGAGGATTGATTGACCCAGAGACTGGTCGAGAGTTTTCAAAGATATTTATTTTGAACTCTATTTCAGAGTTCATGTATTTTGAACATGGGCATGTTGCCTAGTTAGTTATCGTTTTATGTAAATAAAACTATTTTATATTATGAAACATGGTTTGAAACTTTGGCCTGTAAGCCGATTATTTCGTTTATGTATATGTTGAACAGATATTTCATAGTTTGAAATATTATGAATGAATAGTGATGCATTCAATGATTTCAAACAAATGTTTTGAGATTTGAAAGCTTCCGCAGGTACTTTGATTTTCTGTATTACTTCCTATTAAATTCCGGTGATGTAATTTTGAATGTTATTTGAAAATATATTGAAAGTTATTTGATAGTAAATCTCGTGTAAGAGATTGTTTTACTTTGAAACGAACAAAGAAAAGAAATTAATTGACTTGAACAGAACAGAAATGGAGAACGAACAAAGTCGCACGTCCCGGCGCTCCGGCGGGCACACGCGCGGAGCTATGATGCCGCGCGATGCTCGACTGTAGAGCTGTGAAGGGCCCAGTGCGGGGGCCGGGGTGTAACAAGTTGTGGTATCAAAGCTCAGTGTTTGATAACACTAGGCACGACTAGATTATACATAGCAATGTGATGTCAGAAGGAATTGTTTTTCCGAAGAGTTTTACTGAAATGAAAAATTTCACTGGATTTAAATTTCACCGGATTTGATTTTCACTAGAAATGGTTTTGAATGACTTTGATTTTGAAAAGTGAATAAAATTCATCCACTAGTAACTATGTGGCTAGAAGTCTAGAAAAGATCTAGGTGATGTCGGGTGTTCAAGTGACCATTCGCAGACGAATTTAAGTACGGGTAGTAGCCCTATAGACAGAGTTTTACTCCCTGCGAAAGATGTGCTTCCTTTGGATAGTAGCCCTATAGGCCAAGTTTTACTCTTTGCGAGTGTTGCGCTACTTTGGAAAGGATTCGAGAAACTTGAGACCTAGGGTGTCACATAGAAGTGAGAGTGAGTCAGATTTGGCGACTCAACCGTTGAGTCAACAAGCCAAGTCCTGTAACCCTAGGTTTAAGAAAAAACTGGGTGATGTATTGGGGCCACAGTGGATCTAATAAAAGCTTTAGGACATAAGTTAAAGACTTATAATGTGAAAACACTCACTTGTTTTGGTCATGACTTGATTCAGGAGGATCCTGTATCCTTGGTTTTTATGTGGTATGGGACGCATAGGGATTTGGTGGTATTGAGGAATCTTGGACTCGAAGAATAATGGACCATGTATGGTGAGTGATCGATTCTTGGGCAGAACATGTACGCACTGTATTCTACCGGTATGGGACGATCACATATGGTGGGTCTTGCGTCAGCTTTAAGGAGAGAGACACTTGCAAAATTGTAATGGTCAATGAACGGACTCTTTGGAAGAACTTACACGCACTGTATTCTACTGGTATGGGACAGTCGCATATGTGTTACGTCATCCTTAGAGACCAGGATTTGGCATAAATATATACTAGTCGTAATGGAACATGGATTCCATTATGTCAGCATGCATTGTTTGATTGCTGGTGGGTGTTTGTGTGTGATATATATAGTATACTACTACTCGTAGACAGCAGCCATCCAGAACACCTACTACTCGTAGTCAGACTTTAGCTACCAGACAGCAGCAGCAGCAGACTACACCTGATCAGACGAGCACTGAGCAGAGAGAGCAGGCTATGAGGCTAGGACTTTGTTTTGTATGCAGACAGCCAGGACATGTAGCCAAGAGCTGTCCTACTAGGGCACCAGCCTCATCTCAGCAGTAGCCAGTGTAGGGACAGATTAGCCGCCCACAGCAGAGGCAGTAAATACGTTCTCAGATGAGCCAGAGAGATCAGGTCAGACTGTATGCAATAGACACACAGACAACTCCCACTCCTGCAGTGGAAGGTACATTTTTGTTGTTTGGTGTTGCCGTACATGTGTTCTTTGATTCTAGTTCCACGAGATCTTTTATTTCTAAGGAGTTAGTGAACCGATTGAGGTTAGTTACAAGCCCATTGGCTGTACCATTGGATGTGATCACGCCGATAGGCGAGATAGTGAGTTCGGGGAAGTTTTGTGAAATTGAACTCAGATTCGGAGACCAAATGATTCCAGTTGATCTCTGTTTACTCCATTTTGGTGGCTATGACGTGATATTGGGAATGGATTGGTTGACCCAATATCAAGCACAGATAGATTGCTAGAAGAGGCGAGTCACTGTAAGGTTGCCATCTGGGGAGACATTGAGGATAGATGGAGATATGTAGAGGTTGCTTAGGAGCCCGATGCTAGCATTATTGTATTCTATTAAGCAAAAGGAAGACTTCAGGCAGTTGCTAGATGAGGATGTGGAAGGAACCACCGGTATTCAGAGGATTCCTGTGGTACGAGAATACATAGAAGCATTTCCAGAGGATCTACCTGGGCTTCCATCGCATAGGTAGGTAGAGTTTAAGATTGAGTTGCATCCCGACACCAACCCCATCGCTATTCCACCATATAGATTTTTTTTTCTAATCATGTAAGTGGGTGCATATATCTATATAGAACCTTATGATAAAATTACCATGATATATATATATTTTTATCTCTTGTCTATACACACACGGACACACACACACACACACACACACATATGTGTGTGTGTGTGTGTGTGTGCGTGTGTGCGTTACCATCTAAATTAATGTATGAACCTTATGATAAATATATATGTATTCCATGTTGTTATTATTATTGTTATTAATTCAATTATTATATTTTTTTCTACACTAATCATAATAAACATTAATTAATTATTTCAGCTATTCATACATATCTATAAAACATAAATTATAGTTTTATCATACTATTATTAGTATTATTATTTTTTGATCAAATAATATATTCATTCTTTTTTTTTGCATCATTCACGCCTTCGCGCGAGCGCGAGTGAGCGATTAAGTGATTTGTTTATTCCTAAGCATAATCTACGTCTATCTTTAAATTGTACACGATTCTAATTCATTTATTACTATTAATCTCCTGTTCACTCACGACGTGGCATGATCACGAAGTTACGAGGTTTTACAATAACACTCTACTAAATTTCTGCTCAATTGGAGTTACGTTGTGTAACACCCCAACCCTGAGACTTTCAACTTGGTTTAACAACAAGGCGGGTCGGGGGCTGGTTACAATGTCAAGTATACAACTTGTCTTTTTATCTCAATTATCTCGAGCCTTATTCATTGAAATAACATATATTAAGGCAAATTGCACAAGAGATAGAAGAAAACTTTCAAAATCTTTATTGATGTAATAAAATAGAAATAGGTACATAAAACTTGAATTGAAAATATTAAAAGAAAGAATAGATAATTCCAAATTAGAAAATTAAATTCAACGAAAGTCTTACATTTTAAATATTCAAAGTTTGGACTACAAGTCCTTACATCAAGATAGAAAATAGAAACTTTCTAAAACTAAGCATTCTAAATTTCAAGCATGCTTCATCATGTGTTCAATTTCCTAAAAAGATAAGAAATGAAGGGTAAGCACATAGCCCGATGAATCATTCTTAGGATAACTAAGTCACTAATTCGCATCAATAATGCATTCAATTTCAAACACTTGAATACATTAGGCAATTCACACAATTTCTTGTGTATGGTTGTACGTTAGACTGAAAGGGGTCCAATCCCTTGATGTTCTCATACCCCACTTTTGGGTGGAAAAACAATTCATTTTATCACATTCCATTGAGATTAGGATCTCATGTCCATATTCCAAGTATTTTGGGCTATACACATTTGTATACAGTAATGAAACCCATATACACCAAGTATATGTAAAGAACACCTATGGTATCCCTTTGGATCACTATGACAGTACTTAGTTATTAAATTTCAAGTTCTTACATGTAAATCTTGCATTCATGAATCATACATTATAACAGCCCAACCTCCAAGAGATAGGTTTAAGTTCAACCACCAGGCAGCTTGGGTCCAATGTTATATTGACAAGTACACAACTTGTATCACATTTCATTATCTCAAGTCTTATTACTTTTCAATGAGCACACAACCCCAAATAATTCAACTTTAATTTAATAAGACTATTGCAAGAGAGATAAAAGAAAACCTTAAATCTTTATTTATTGAATAAAATAAGCGGATACATGCTTGGAATTCAAATAATAAAAAGGGAGTACATAACTCAAAAATAAAATTCAGCATAAGGCTTAATAAATCAAAAGTGGGCAATATGCCGTTACATCAGAAAAAGATTTTAATCATCCATTAGTCTTCATATTTAATTCCCTGAAATATATTAAAGAGAGGGGTGAACACATAGCTTAGTGGATCATTCATCAAACTACTAATTT
>JAJIYU010019505.1:0-10760 GCA_030144865.1 Tinospora cordifolia | reverse complement strand
GAAGAAGAAGTTGAAGAAGAAGATGACCAAAGCAAAGCACTGTAGAGATGCTTCAAATTTTGAGTTTAAATCATGAAAATAGAGGAGTTGGTGATTGAATTTTTGGTGGTACTCTCAACGGAAAAGAAGAAGCAACGATTGAATGGTTTAGTTTTAGAATTTTGGTGTGTGTTCAGCAAATTGAAGGGAGAAATAGCTGGGAAACTTCCCATCTTTTTGGTTCGGTGGATTGTGAAAATAGAGCGTGAAAGAGATTTGAATGTTTGGGACCTTAAATGTCTGAAATGTTGTTTTGGGATTTCAGTTGGAGCAACTAGGAGTAAATTCTACAAAACCTGATATTGAAGTGAGTTGGGATGTCATGTAGCAAAGCATTGAAGAAACATGATAGTTGCATCTTAATTTTGGTTTTACTGGACTATAAAGCAGGAAAGGGAGGAATTTAAACTCTAGTTTTGGACTTCGTTCTCTAGTTCGTGGCTGGATTGAAGGGCGAGGAGCTAGAGCACGGTTAGCCTTATTTTGAGTTCCAGCTTGTCCAATAGAAGCGAGCAAGAGCACTTTGAGTTTGGTGAACTTAGTTCTTGGTTCGGTTGGCTGCTAGAAACGGAACTGAAGAACAATGAAGATACGTTATGTTGATTTGAATTGGTGTGGATGGAATACATGTTGTCTATGAAGCATGAATGGAAGAATGATTATGGGATGGGAGATTGAAGTATGGGAAGTTAGAATGAGATTAGGTTTTAGTTTCAATCTTAAGTTGTCCAACAGAAGCTAGAGAAAATGCCATCGAGTTCATTGGCCTCAATTTCTGATTTTGGGATGACTACTGGAATCAAGAAGGAGTGTAGAAGATGAAGTTGTAACAACGAAATCATAACTTGGTTCAATCGTCGATCGTCGTTCGCACAAGGATGAAGATGAACGATGTCTAGGTTCGCACCCATATTTGGGAAAAGGTATGACACTTTTGACTATTGATTTTAAATTTTAAATAGTTCAAATTAATCATTTAGTTGAATTAAATACGTGAAGTGAAATTAGAAAATTCGTAACCTTGTAGTTGGAAAACATAGAAAAGAAATTAAAAGCCTTATTGGATATTAGTGGAAATATTATTTTGAAGTTAGTGGATTTGGAATGGACATTGGAACATGGATATTGAGGTATATTAACGTATAGGAAATTGGAGTTTCGAATTGAAACTCTAAGCACTAGAACTATATATAGGTCATTTAGAAGTCTTATTTTGTTCATAATTAAATAAATTATGATATCAATAAAATTATTCAAATTTCAAAGATTCAGTTATTAGAAATTTAATTCTATGAATAAGTTTGTAAGCAAATTATTAAAATTTTAATTTTAAACTATGGAAATTTAGAAGACTTGGAAGTATTTTAATTAGAATACACAAAATACTAAAATTGAACATGATCCAAAATCTGTTGAAATTGATTTCAAGAATACATAATTGTTTTAGGAAGTAATTAAGTCTAACATAATTTGAATAAGATTTAATTTTAACTAGGAAATTAATGAATCTCACTAACTGTTAAATTTCGGATTATAGATTTTGAGTATCGAGGATCTCGAAGGAAAGCAAGGAGCCCTAAAGATCAGCGAAACCAAGTGGGCGTGACTTCCTTGCTCATTTGTATTATACGGATTTAAGATTCAAAACATTTAGTTGAATGGTTCTAGGATTAGTAGAATTTTAGTATAAATTATTGAACTTGTTTGGCGTGCTTGAATGATGGTGTAATGAATTATTCAAATTGTGCCTTGTTTAATTATAGCATGCGTTAATAAGAAATCATGCATATAGATTTCATTATTTACTCATGTGAATAGCCTGCATTATCTGCTTTATTTTCCATGGTATGTGTGATGGTTGGCATGATTTAAATTGTTTGTAAAACTAAAATAAGATAATGATTTATTAAGAATCCACGTACCAGTACGATTGACGAGCCTGAAGCGGATCGAGGTGGCATCTCCTATATGTCACCGCTTGAGATCGTCAAGCCACAAGGCGGATCGTAGGTATTCCCAACCAGAGCTAATGGTGACAGCTCGAAGTCTTTGGGAAATGGTATGATTCCATGGTAAGTACACTCCCTTAGGTTGTGATGTGAGTGTCGATTGATTTTAGACAGGTATTGGAACCCTCTGAGATTAGATTGGATCACGGGGAATACCAAGAGGCATCTCAACCCTCTTCCGGTCCTAGACTCTAACTAAAACAAACGAATGTTTGAAACGCCTAATGTTTGGAAGTGCTTGTAATGTTTTGGATTGGGTCTGTATGATGCATGTGATGTGTAGGATCGATCCATTGAGCTTTCGAGCTCACTCGCATTTTAATCTTTCAGGTGCACATGGACTTAGAGTAATGTAACCTACGTCAAAAAACTCGCACTTTGGTTGGACACCTCATTGGGAGGTCGTTTGGGATAGGTGATTTGAAGGTTAAGTTTATGTATTTTACTTAATTGTTTTAATGTAATTACGTTGGTTTTGACTTAGCTATTTTATCTTTAAATGGCTTTCCTTGTTTAATGATTTTGGTTTAAATGAATAGTTTTAAAGTATTTTCTGCTGCATTATTTATGACCTATATTAAGGAACTCGGTGAATGTTTCGAGAAATTATTTTAACTCTTCTATTTCATATGAGAAATTTTTCAGACATTGACTTGAAAACAAAATTTTATATGAACGTGATTTGAAGAAAAGATTTTGAAAGAAGAGAACTTTAGGTAACATCTCGATTTTTATCGGGCGACGATTCACACATGAGAAAGCACGTGAACCGAGGTCCGGTCGAAAATTGGGGTGTTACAAATATGGTATCAGAGCTCAGTATTATGATACACTGGGCTAAATGGAGTTTCCGGATATGATTTTCACTAAAATAATACTAAATTGGTTTTTACTGAAAATGAATTTCATCGGATTTCATTTCACCAAAAAATGAATTTCTTGAATATGATTTTGAAAAAGGGTAGCACGAGTAGAGATCTAGGTGAGGGCGAAGTGATGCTAGAGTACCTGAGTCACTGATTACAGATGTAACTTGAATACTGAAGAGTGTTCCCGATAGTTGACCTCTTCTTGAGAAGGGTAACCCTAAAGGTTAGTGGCCTTTCTGGAAAAAAGTACCCCTGATGGTTTACCTCTGTAGTGGTCCTCATATGGTTGGTGCCTTCTTGAGAAAGAGTGTCCCGATGGGTTGATCCTATAGAGTTGTTCTTGAGGGTTGGTGCCATTCGTAAAAAGGTGCACTATCCCTGATGGTTGATCCTCAACTTTAGGAAGATGTCCATAAAGGTTGACCCCTATTCAGGAACAAGTTTGATTCAGGAACTATAGCATCACAAGAGATGTAATGGAGTTGAACACCATGACCATAGGTCTAGGTAGAGACCGAGTGTTGTCTCAAAGGCACAGTGGATCAGAAATAAACTAAAAGCTTTTAGGACATAGGTTAGAGACTGATAACGTGTTTGAACGCACACTTGTTTGGTCAGGACTCGAGTTTGGGAGGAGACTGTATCCCTGGTTTCTATGTAGGATGGGGTGTATAGGGATTTGGGGTTACGGAGTAATCCTGAATTCGGAGAATGATGGACCATGTTTGGTGAATAATTGATTTCTTTGGTTGAACCTGTACGCACTGTATTGTATTGGGATGGGGCGGTACAGTATGGTGGGGCTTGTGTCAGCCTTAGAGTAAGTCTGCAAATGCACATGTTACATTGTGCCTGATCAACATAGTGGGACATGGCAACTGCGGATATCGAGACACTTGTGCCATTGTTTGGGTGTAATGCAATTCTGGGTGGAAGGACGAGTGTGGGATGGGGCACACGGACCTGGAAGCACAAATGGAAGCTTCAGAATTGCATTATGCTAGCGTGTATTGTTTGCGTGGTTATTGCATGATTGTTTGATATATATATATATATAGTTAAATTATTTAAGTATTATAACCCAAACTCCTGTACCCGAAAACAGACGAAATGCTGCCAACTTAGAAGCATAAATCCCTAGACAACCGAGACAAATCGAGAACTTAGAGACTATGCACCTAGAGTCACTCTAGCACGAGAAACGTGAAATAGCATGGGTGTATAGGAAGTAGTGGTCAGTAAGATGGGTCACGATACCAAAAGAAAACAGAAGATAGCTATATGTAGACGTATACGTATAAAATAAACATTGTTCTTCAACTTAACATGAATAAATCATGGAATGCCAAGTTAAATTCTTGACTTGTAGTTCATGTCAGGAGGTGAGTGATGAACCTGTACTGGGTGGTGAGAACACGTTGAGGGTGGCAATGACCTAAGAGATTTTAGTAATTCTGGAATTGATAGCAAAGATTTCTCATAAGGGAGATTGGGGGTTACTCCAGGACTTGTGGGACAAATGGTGTAGACTCTACGATCATTGGTATTACAACAGTTGTCAGTGCCTACTTAAACATAAGTACAGTCACCAGTGCAACTAGAGCCTCAGATGTGGCTACAACTTCAAACTCATCAGATAGATAGGCCTACAGATACGGTGCTAGGGACCAGATCAATCATTTATAATAAGGAACGATGGGAATTGTTAAATGAATTTCAAAAATTGAAACCTAGGTATGTTTTAAGGTGCGACTGATCCCTTTTCAGTAGAAAGGTGGCCCATTGAAATGAATCAGCGTCTAAAGGCTATGGGAGTAACTGGACCTAGAAGGATGACGTTAGCAACATATTATGGGTAGAAGATGAGTGAGAATGACTTAGGACAAGAACAAGCAAAAAAGTCAAGCATAAGAGGGCACCGTCAGAGCAGATTACTGGAGACCGAAGAAAAGCAACATCGGTAAGGGAGCAACATCGGTAAGGGAGCAACAATCTCGATAGAATAAGCCAAGACAAATTAGCGGTAAGGAAAATGATACAGACCAAGGAACTTAGATTGTGTTAGTTGCGTAGCGATAATTTAGAATAAAAAAAATAAATGGTGCGATCATACTAGCACTAATGCACCGGATCCCATCAGAACCCCACAGTTAAGCGTGCTTGGGAGGAGAGTAGAAACAAGCGAGATCAGAGAGGTGATAGTAGGAAGAAAAAATAGCTGAGGTCTCAAAGAGAGAAATATTAGAGGTTACTCTCAGAATTGAGTGCAAATGGTGAAAACCCTATAGCTAACAGTGACACCATAGGTGTGATTAAGAAAGTGTAACCAATAAGATAGAGCACTAGCCAATGTACATTTTTTCATTCGCGGTGACATACATAGTCTTGTTCGAGATCTTATCAAATGTGGAGAGTAGAAGGAAATTTTAGTAAATTAATCATTTGATTTATTTAAAGAGAACCTTCGGGCTAGAAGAACTTCTCCCTCTGTCCGAGTTGAGCAGATGGTTGAACAGATATAAACCAAACTTCTTGGAAACCTTAGTTCATCCTTTGTCTTATGCCAGAGAAGAAGACATCTACTATATACAGTCTGGGGATGAAGAAGAAGTTTAGCTATTGTTGATATTGTGACTCAATGTATTGTTCCAGTAAGGGTCAATGATCAATACTTAACAAATGTTCTCCTAAAGGTCAATGCCAAACGTCGTGGCTTAAATTCTTTGTTGTCAGTTGAACAATCTCCTTCCAATGCCTGGAAATTCTGGTCAGTATGATCTACTCTCTGTTATCATAACAGTAAATTCTAGATAGTGACCATTGATCTCTCGGTATAGGGCATCGGTAAGAACACAATCGCCTAAGGCTGAAATGATAAAATAGGATAATTAGATAAATACCTATCTGAGCCATTTGTGCCAAAACCTTATTTCAGAAAGCTACAGTGGTTCACTACGAGAATTGCCAGACTGCATAATGAATGAAGACGAAGATGCTGAAATAGTATCAAGTTTATCCTAGGTAAGAGCATACACTAGATTATAGGTAAGCTTCCACAATCCCATTATGGAAATGTCATAGATGTCATGTGTGATATCTTGGTTAGAATATTATAGCCCTTATACTAGATCACGTCAACGATAGTGGACTGATCGTTCTTCCTAAGCGTTAATTTGGGGAGAAGACGACAATCACAAATCTGCTTACTGAAGATAGGACGTACATTATTCTAAAATCATCAATGACAGTTGAAGGCGTGATGTCTCAAGAAAGACGATGGTTATTAGTACAGTTTAGCTGAGTTATGTGAAAGACTTGAAGAAATTTTAACTGCTCCGTAGAGAATGTTTACAGAGAAGAAATGAAATCACACCCAGTAGCATTGCAAAACGATGAGTCTAATGTTAAGGAATAGATATCCTAGTTATATTCAGGAGTCTAAGAAATACAATATGGTAGAACATGGAAAGATTCTTAATGTAAAATTGGAGTAGCGTAGCGGAAGCGTAGTAGGTCATTGGAAGGACGGACTATTCGATGACACTAATTAGTTTTACCTAAATTTTGAGGACAAAATTTCATTTAAGGGGGTTAGAAATTGTAACACCCTAGAACCTTGCAATCATGCCATGTTGTAAGTGGACATAAAAGAAACAAAATAATGAATTGAAAAAAAAATTTTGATATTGGTTGAATTAGCTAAAAGAAAAGAATAAATACATAGGATGAAATGGAGCATTAGAAAATTGTATGGATTAGTGAAAATAGTAATTTGGGGAGTAGGAATAAATTGGTGATCTAAAATAATAATAACAATAATGATCATAATTGTACATATAATAGAAAAAAAAATTAAAGCGAAGAAGAAACGAAATTAGTAACATATGTAAATTTATAAGAAGGGTTAAATAATTCAATGAAAATGATGTGTATATCAATCTATAAACTCTATAATAAGGTCCATGCATATATATGTATGGGAATGATTGGAAAAAAAAAAAAACAAACAAACAAATAAACCTATAAAATAAAACATATGTATATGTATATACATAACTGAATGGTGTGGGTGTGTGACGACATGGAGTGGTGGAAGGAAGCGTATCAAAGAAGAGAACCAACTGGGAGGAGAGCCTCGAATGATCCGAACAACGATAGATTGAAGAAAAAGCCAATGCGGTGGCTTGCTGGTGTGGTCAGTGAGATGAACACATAAGAAGAAATTGAAGCACGAACAGAAGAAGAAGAATGCTGAAGCAGGATAGAAAACAAAGGAACGAGAAAGAAGAAGAAGTGATGAAGATGATCGACTAATAGAAGAAGAAGATAACGAAGCGAAGATGAACATGCTGCTGCTCAGGAGTATGGTGGCACGTTCAGAGTGAGGAAGCCTGCCGCCAATGCCCTGTTGGAGATGCATGAACTGGACTGTTGCATCTAGGGGTTGAGCAGCTGGGAACCGTGAACAGTAGGGCAGAAGAAGGAAGCTAATGGGGAAGGAAACGGCTGCAGCAAACAGAGGGAGAATGAAGAAGTCGGTTGCTGCTACCTGAGTTGGTGTTGCTGCTGCATGTTGTTGTCGTTGTAGTTGCTGAGCGAGAAGGAAATGGGAAGTCATGCTGCTGGGTCGGCGAAAACAGAGCAAAGAAGAAAAACTAGAGCATCGGTGCTCTGTTTTGTGTGACTGCTACTGCCAAGTTGAAAAAGGAGAACGAGGCAGTGAACTGGTGGAGGAAACTCAATAGAACGAAGGACAGGAGCAAAGAACTGGTGGGTGTAGCATCGGCTACAGCCACTGCAACTGCTGCTGCTCTATTGTTGTCGTTGACCGAGAAGTGTGCGCAGCTGCTGCTGCAATTCAGGAAGAAGAAGTTGAAGAAGAAGACGACCGAAGCAAAGCACTGTAGAGGTGCTTCAAATTTTGAGTTTAAATCGTTAAAATAGAGGAGTTGGTGATTGAATTTTTGGTGGTACTCTCAACGAAAAAAAAGAAGCAATAGTTGAATGGTTTAGTTTTAGAATTTTGGTGTGTGTTCAGCAAAGAATTGAAGGGAGAAATAGCTGGGAAACTTCCCATCTTTCTGGTTCGGTGGATTGTGAAAACAAAGCGTGAAGGGGGTTTGAATGTTTGGGACCTTAAAGTTCTGAAATGCAATTTTGGGATTTCGGTTGGAGCAACTAGGAGTAAATTCTACAAAACCTAATATTGAAGTGAGTGGGGATGTCGTGTAGCAAAGCATCGAAGAAACATGATAGTTGAATCTTAATTTTGGTTTTACCGAACTATAAAACAGGAAAGGGAGGAATTTAAACTCTGGTTTTGGACTTCCTTCTCTAGTTCCTGGCTAGATTGAAGGGCGAGGAGCTGGAGCACGGTTAGCCTTATTTGGAGTTATAGCTTGTCCAATAGAAGCTAGAAAGAGCACTTTGAGTTTGATGAACTTAGTTCTTGGTTCGATTGGCTACTAGAAACGGAACTGAAGAACAATGAAGATACGTTATGTTGATTTGAATTGGTGTGGGTGGAATACATGTTGTCCGTCAAGCATGAATAGAAGAAGGATTATGAGATGGGAGATTGAAGCATGGGACGTTAGAATGTGATTAGGTTTTAGTTTCAATCTTAGGATGTCCAACAGAAGTTAGAGAAAACGCCATCGGGTTCGTTGGCCTCAATTTCTGATTTTGGGACGACTACTGGAATCAAGAAGGAGTGCAGAAGATGAAGTTGTAACAATGAAATCATAACTTGGTTCAGTCGTGATCGTCGTTCACACAAGGATGAAGATGAACGATGTCTGGGTTCGCACCCATATTTGGGAAAAGGTATGACACTTTTGACTATTGATTTTAAATTTAAATAGTTCAAATTAATCATTTAGTTGAATTAAATACGTGAAGTGAAATTAGAAAATTCATAACCTTGTAGTTGGAAAAGATAGAAAAGAAATTAAAAACCTTATTGGATATTAGTGGAAATATTATTTTGAAGTTAGTGGATTTGGAATGGACATTTGAACATGGATATTGAGGTATATTAATGTATAAGAAATTGGAGTTTTGAATTGAAACTCTAAGCACTAGAACTATACATAGGTCATTTAGAAGTCTTATTTTGTTTGTAATTAAATAAATTATGATATCAATAAAATTATTCAAATTTCAAAGATTAAGTTATTAGAAATTTAATTCTACAAATAAGTTTGTAAGCAAGTTATTAAAATTGTAATTTTAAACTAGGGAAATTTAGAAGACTTAGAAGTATTTTAATTAGAATATACAAAATACTAAAATTGAACAATGATCCAAAATCTGTTGAAATTGATTTCGAGAATACGTAATTATTTTAGGAAGTAATTAAGTCTTAGAATAATTTGAATAAGATTTAATTTGAACTAGGAAATTAGTGAATCTCATTAACTATTAAATTTCAGATTATAGATTTTGAGTATCGAGGATCTCGAAGGAAAGCAAGGAGCCCTGAAGATCAGCGAAACTAAGTGGGTGTGACTTCCTTGCTCATTTGTCTTATACGGATTTAAGATTCAAAACATTTGGTTGAATGGTTCTAGGATTATTAGAATTTTAGTATAAAATTATTGAACTTATTTTGTGCGCTTGAAGATGGTGTAATGAATTATTCAAATTGTGTTTTGTTTAATTATAGCATGCGTTAATAGGAAATCATGCATATAGATTTCATTATTTACTCATGTGAATAGCGTGCGTTATCTGCTTTATTTTCCATGGTATGCGTGATGGTTGGCACGTTGAAATTGTTTGTAAAACTAAAATAAGACGATGATTTATTAAGAATCCACGTACCGGTACGATTGACGAGCCTGAAGCGGATCGAGGTGGCATCTCCTATATGTCACCGCTTGAGATCGTCGAGCCACAAAGCGGATCATAGGTATTCCCAACCAGAGCTGACAATGACAGCTCGAAGTCTTTGGGAGATGGTACGATACCATGGTAAGTACACTCCCTTAGGCTGTGATGTGAATGTCGATTGATTTTAGATGGGTATTGCAACCCTCTGAGATTAAATTGGATCACGGGGAATACCGAGAGGCATCTCAACCCTCTTCCGGTCCTAGACTCTGACTAAAACAAACGAATGTCTGAAACGCCTAATGTTTGAAAGTGCTTGTAATGTTTTGAATTGGGTCTGTATAATACATCTGATGTGTAGGATCGATCCACTGAGCTTTTGAGCTCACTCCCATTTCTATCTTTCAGGTGCACATGGACTTAGAGTAATGTAACCTACGTCAGAAGACTCACACTTTGGTCAGATACCTCACGGGGAGGTTGTTCGGGATAGGTGACTTGAAGGTTAAGTTTATGTATTTTACTAAATTTTTTTACGTTGGTTTTGACTTAGTCGTTTTATCTTTAAATGGCTTTCCTTGTTTGACGATTTTGGTTTAAATGAATAGTTTAAAGTATTTTTCGCTGCATTATTTATGACCTATATTAAGAAACTTGGTGAATGTTTCGAGAAATTATTTTAACTCTTCTATTTCATATGAGTAATTTTCTAGACATTAACTTGAAAACAAAATTTTATATGAACGTGATTTGAAGAGAAGATTTTGAAAGAAGAAAAGTTTAGGTTACATCTCGATTTTTATCGGGCGATGATCCACACGTGAGAAAGCGCGTGAACGGAGGTCTAGTCAAAAATTGGGGTGTTACACAGTGGCACCTCAGAGCTAATCAAATAAATCATCAATACGATGGGAGAGGTTACTTGTTCTTTACTGTCACCTTGTTCAACTGTCTGTAGTCGATACACAAACGGAGGCTCTCATCCTTCTTCTTCACAAACAATACTGGA
>JAJIYU010019504.1:0-10759 GCA_030144865.1 Tinospora cordifolia | reverse complement strand
ATAATGTTATATTATCACTTACGATGTTGTAAAATGTATAACGCTTCTTGAATTATGCATAATCCAATAATATTTAGTTGTGGTGTCTATTAGTTTTTAACATTTTTTTTTGATGAGTTTAATCATTTCAACCATTTATTAAGATTTCTCACTCAGTGCCCTAAGGGCGTCTGCAATGCTCATACGCTAGGTGTAGACCGAACGTATGAGCTTGCGGACAAGTCATTTTAAAAAAATATATAAAAAATAAAAAAAACACTAACTAGGCTTTGAGGTGGCGCTTCATTAAACGCCACCTCAACGCTCCATTGAGTGCGTTGTAGCGCCCTAACTCTATAAAGTAATCCTGAATGGACCAATATTAAATGTCTCTATAATATAAATGTAGATTATTAAATGTAGTAACAGAGTCGTAGAACAACCGTGTCAAGATGCGGTTATTATATACATATTGAAAATTTAAACATAACCCATTTATTGTACATGTCATAAATATAACACGACTGATTTCACATATTATTTAAACATGTCATATTTGAGTCATACTTAACCAAACACAACATATTTATTAACATATATAATTTAACTTATTTATAATTTATTTTTTAACCAAAATTTAAAAGTTTTTTTAAATACTAATAAAAATCAAAACATATAAATTTATTAAAATAAATCAAATTAAAAACTGTTTTCAAAAAAAAAATTATATCACCAACATTTTAATAAATTCATTAAATTTAGATTAACCTATTTACAACTTGTTTATTAATTTATCTTTAATTATATTAAATAAATTATTTTTGAATTTAACAAGTTAATTTGTTTATAACTTAAAATTTAGCCATGTTTAATCATTTTAAATTTATCTTAATCTAACTTCAAAGTCAAAAAACTTTAACTTTGTGTTGTGTTAAGGTGAAATTGTTTCTTGAACAAATGGTGAAATGGAAGAGTATGCATGCAAACGGAAATTAAAAGAAGAAAAAAAGTCTCAGCCGCAAACCCATCCCAACTTCCTAAAAGCAAGGATGGCCTTCTTCTCCAATTATTTTATTTTATTTTTTGGTTGGCTTTTCTTCCTCTGATAAATTTGTGCCAGAAAGAAATAAAGGCAAGAACATTAGAAGAAGAAGAAGATAGACTCATTGACAAGAAATGGGAAACAACAGAACAAACACAAAACAGGCGATTATAACAATGATGGTGGTTTCAATGTCGATGTTGTTGATGTTCGGAGCAGCGCCTGCAAGTGGGCTTGGTTGCTTTGAAGATTGCTACAAAGGTTGCATGACTTCCACTGCCGGCTCATCTCAGCATAAATGTGAAGACACTTGCATTCATAGATGCATGCCTCTCGGTAATCTTGTGTTTCGATAGGCAATTAATTAGTGATGAGATTTCAGCATATAATCTCAAATTAACCACTGGCAATTCTATATAACTATATTTAATCAATCAGTTGTACATAAATTACAAAATAAAATCACATGTAATTTGATTTGAGGTATTTATTATAATACCACATTGTAAACTCTTCTTTAAATTTTAAAATGAGTAATTGTTCTTCTTCGACCCTTACTATTTATCTTTAGGACCGGGCGATCGATCTCATGGTTTCTTGTTACAAGGTGGAGACAAGGATGAAAAATAAAATATTGAGCTATTTGTGATAGCCAAGTTGATAAAGTTACGTTTAGAGTCACAATTGGTTTAATTTGAATTCAAAAGGATTGAACGTTAAAGAAGAAATATATGGCCACAATCCATTACTGAGTGGCTTTTAGGTGTAAATGCAAACATCATGATGATTATTTCACTTTAGGCTTTTTCTTTTTTCTTTGTTTCATTTCTTGGAAAGTATGTATTGCAGTAACACCATTTTCTTTGGATTCGTATCACAGAAACCTATCTAATTTTGAGATTGGTCAAGATTTGAATTTATTGGTTCTCCCAATTAATTGTAACAAACTATTATATATATACGTGCTCCCAATGACAAAAATTGGCCTTTTAAGTCCCCAATGGCACTTTGACCAAGTTCATGTAAGCGCTTCGATGAATTAGATGAATTTTTCTTATGAAAACTTAATTTGGCATAATTTTCTCGCTTGTATTATGTGTAAAATTTTTAAAAGTTTTGATATTTTTAGTTGGAAAATTGAACATCGTAGATTTTTCAAATTAAAAAAGTATGCACTACATGTCAAGAATGAGGAAGAAGAAAGTATGACAAGGAAGATTATTGAAAAATGTTCATTAAATCGTTTTCAAAGTCCTTCCAAGAAACTTCTTATACCTAACTTTTCACCATCCACTAAGTATAATTAATACATCGTTAAGTTCTGTTTTCATAAATTTGTAAATATTTAAATGATTGTGTTTTTTTTTTATTTAACAATTCTAAATATTGTAATTACATTAAAAAAATAAAATTATTTTTATACAATTGCAGTAGTTATGCAAAAATTAAGTAGAGGCTAGGCTATTCTTTTAAATTCATCCGAAGCAAAAGATTGACTGTGACGAAAATTGATTTTTCTTTTTGCCCATTATTATCTACATTTATATATACAAGTAATTTTATTTATAATATATAATCATCTTTGAGATTAATCACCTAACACGTTTTATTATAGAGGTTTTGTGATTAGAACTATTCGAAAGCATATTTATTTATTTATCTCATTAAGAATTATTATGTCTTTCCTTGCTATTAAAAATCAAGACAATGTATTATCACGAACACGGGAGAGAATGTTGTTAATATCTTAATCTTTTCTTGAGACGTAATTTTATATCTTTAATAGACCGCTATAATTTTTAGATTTGAATAATTTCTCATAATGTAACAACTAATGTGTAACATTTTAACAATTTAAGCTATATTTTATTGCTTGAGGAAGACTAATTAATAAAAGATACTTTCAGTTTAGGCAGTCCCTGCTGGCCGACTTTATTGTCATTGTCAATAACAAGCTAATATGTGGTTTTCCCACCCACCCACACATACATACATACATACGTATATACATACATGCATATATATATATATATATTTTGTTACCAAGCTAGTGCGTCACTAGTATTAATTCTGATATATAATAATGTAGCTTTGTTGTAAAGTTTCATATAAAATAATGAACTTTTTTCTTTTTAAAATTCCCTTCATTTTGCAACTAGAACTAAGACCATAAGAGCTTTTTTTTCCACAACATTTCAATAAAAATTGCACTTTTTGTAACAATTTGAAAATTACACTTGACAATGTCAATGTTGTTAGGCATACGCTTGACTGTTAGTAATTTCAAATATTTCTATTGTATATTAATGGAACCAGAAATAAGACTACCTCCAACTATGAGATATTTCTCATCTAGAAATTAAAAAGGGAAATAGTAATAATAAAAAAAAATAAAAGAATCTTTGACTAATGAGAATAAAAAAAAATCATGAAAGAGTCTTTATTTGTTGTAATACCACTAAAAAATCAAAGAATCAGCACGGGGTGAATTTAAAAATGTATTATATTAGGATTTTAAACTATATTCAAAAATCTTTTGAATCAAATTTATTTTTAATATTAAACTCAAAAAAACGAAAAAAAAAAAAACTATTTTCATTATATCTTGTTACGTATCGAAAAGTTTTTGAGGTTGGAAAAGACTTCTCATCAATTTCTGAAAAGACTTCTCATCAGTTTCTGAAAAGACATGTTTTCTCAAATTAAGAAAAAAAAGCACTGATTTTTTTTTTTTAAATTTTGAATTAGTATTTTGGATTTGATTGCTCCTTTTTAAATTCCAATATTTAATTGAAATTCTCCTGTACTGAACTGAACGCTCAACGTCTTAAAGGTTGAAGTGGCGCTCCAATTATTAATTTTTTTAATTCAAAAATTGTCATTTTGATTAATAAAAAGGAGGTCTCTTCAATTTATCTGGTAGCCAGTAAGTTTGCAGGACTGATTGGCATGCATTATTCTCTTTCAGCTGATTTCTCATCAATTACTAAAATTAAAAAAATGAAAGTATAATATCAAGAGAAACAATATCTGAAAGAAAGAATATTATTTCTTATTACCACTACAAATAAATCAACGGTCCAAAAGGGCAGAGCTTATAGGAGAAAAAAAAAAAAACAATGAACATCGTGGAACACCGCCCATAAATCAACCAAAATAATACACGTCACACATCTCTGCATACGACCATACGGCATCAGCCACACCCAATCAAACCTCACCGAATAATTTAAACTAACCAAAACCAAATGCAGAGCTCTACACAGAAAGAGAGACAGATCAGAAGAGAAACGCGAAGGCAACGGCGAACAACGAAGCAAAAGCCGCCGGAACCACGGCACCAGCGCCGGAGGTCGGGCTCGGTGCCGGAGCATCCGCGGCAGCTACATTCTGAACCGATGTCACTGCCAAGATCATTGCAACCATGGCGACGACGAAGAGCCTCAGCTTCAGTGCCTCCATTTCTTCTTTTCTTCTTTAATGTATTTGATGCAACTAACAGGATTAGAGAAAAAAAAAAATTACGACCACGGCAACAAAGACAAGAGTCCCAGAAGGAGAGGAGGACGAAGAAGATGGGCTGTTATAAAATAGGAAAGAAGAGAAAGGTTTATATAGAAGGCAGGTTTAGGGGTTGGGGTTAACGGGCATCTACCCGAATTGACCGTTCAACGACACAATTTGTATAAAAGTCGGGGTACGGGCTGCCCGCTTTTTTGCCAGGGTGTTCCTTACGGGCCTAAACGGTGCCAAACAGCTGTCATTTCCTTCTAGTGGGTCCCCCCACCTCAAACTTTCTGTTTCCCTAACTACCCTTGTCCTTTTCTCCAACTTACGTATTTGTTTCTTAATTTTGTTCAGGAGTGAGTTGTCTTGTTGTGCTCTTAATTTTATTAATATCATCAACACCAAAACCTAAATTAAACAGAATCTCTATGCATTGTAAGATTTAATAGATATTAAATTAAAAAAATAATTTTTTTGATTTTTTTAGTCTTGTCTTATGTAATATAAAAATTTATACTTTTAGCTAAAACATGAATCTTCAATATAGATATAAATTTTAAATATAAAGTTAAAATAAAAATAAATAAATATAAACACATCATTAAAATGATCTTCATTTGGTCAAGTTGACAGTAATATTAATAAAATAAAAAAATTTAAAAATAAATTAAATTTTTAAAAAATTAAGAAATAAAAATAATCTATGTGCATTACTTATAATTTTTAAAATTTTCATGTTAATACTTTATATATGCTTTTGAATGTACCTCTGCATTTGTGTTTGAGTTGTCTAATGCTAGGCCGGTATTTAGGGAATCGTACAGCGTTTCTGTAAAAATTGTGCCACGTGTATTGCAGTGGTGTAATGTGGGAAGTAGGGAAACGTGTTTCAATTTGAGAGGGTGAGACGTCAGGTATTGCGTCATGTCAGGAGTTGTTTGTGACACGTGTTGTGGGCAAGTAGGTGAGGCACCGGTGAACTGGAACAACCTGAGGTAGCCTGGATTTCAAAAATTTTCGAACGCCCAAGTGAATTAATCATGAACAATAATGAATGAGACGAGGGCCAAGGGCCAAGGAGCGAAAAAGTCAGTGGTGGACCAGGTGGACCAGTTGGCCCACTTTACACCTGGTGAGGAAATTACACAAAAATGTTATATTTTTAACTTAATAATATTAAAATATATAACTTTTTGAATACATTATATGTATATTATATATATTAATATATAATATTAAAAACAGTGAACTATATATATATATATATATATATATATATATATAAAAGTTGTGCGAAAAATACTCCATTATATACGTTTCTTCTTTCTATTTTGAGCCATAAATTGTAGTACTCAGGTTATTCCTTGTTCCCCATTGCTATTCATGTTTCAACAACCATCCAGATCTAAGTGTAGCAGATCGACATAGAGACAACGAGCAAACCTAAGTGCTTTGCAATGGCAGAACCACTAGCAAACCACAAGCTCTATTATTGCAAACGAGGGTTTTTGCTTCCTCTGTTGTTGCCAGCTGCTCGCCATCTCTTGCTTCCCTTTCTGTTTCAATGTGAATATCCCTTTAGATTCAACTGGAATCATAGAAACGAAGAAGAATATGAACAGTAAGGGTTTGAAGAAGAAGATAAACAGTAAAAATTGGTATACTATATACCAATAATTTTTAGCACTCTATACCAACTGTGGAAGCTTTGGTATACTATTTTAATTTTTTTAGAGGTTGTATCCCATTGTATACCATTTTTAGAGATAATATTTGAGATTTTGAGAGATTGTATATATAAGTTATTTACTTTGTATACCAATTTTTGAAATATTACAACATAATTCATCCACAAATGTTAATATTCTAACTATATACAGAAGTTATATACACTGTATATCAATGTTTTTAATCTATATTTGATTAACCAATGCTAATATCATAATTGTATACAAAAGTTTTTGATCATCATCATCAACAACTTCTTTCAACAAGTCCTACTACTACTAGTTCTTCTTCTTCTTCTAGCCATCATCAACAAGTTCCAGCAATAAAGAGATCAACCAGCAATGTTTTGTGTTTGGATTTGAATTTAACTCCTTTGGAGAATGATCTAGAGCTTCCAATATAACTGGGTTCCCAAAGAAAAATACCCGACCTCTTATAATTCATTGTTTCATTTGATCTTTATATGTTATTTTTTGGTTCAATGATCTATTCTTGATCATGGGCATTTGTCTATTGGAGTGCTTTCTTCTTCTTCTTCCTTTTTTTTGTATTTTGAAGAATTTGTTTATTTATTTATTGATACAGATATATATATATACATGGCAGATGATATATATTAAGTGATTGATTGTTGCCCAATTCTTTATGAAGAGAGTTAATTCCACTGTTGAGTAAGATTCTTGACAACTAAGCTTAAGGGAAAAAGAGGTTGTCCCCTTTTCTCAAGTAACTCACTGCCAGTCATATAGAGCGCTCTGCCCGCCACCATTCTTTGACGTCATTATACACCGATGGAATTTCAATGCTCGATGATTGATGCGATTGTGGGAAAATTGTTGCTGAAACGAAACGTTTTCCATTATTGCCTTTGACAAATTGATAAGCTTTACAAGCCAGTTAGGTTCTTCTAGAAATTTTTTGTTTAGGTTCAATTAAAATATGAGTTTAATTAGTTAATTTGTAAATTAAAAAATTATCTAGACAAATAAATAGATTGATTTAATTTGAAATAGTATTATCTCTTTTTATAAATGAAAAACAATTTCAGTCCACCCCTATATCAATAATTTTTTCAACAGTCTATACCAACTGTGGAAGCTTTGGTATATCATTTAAATTTTTTTAGAGGTTGTATCCCATTGTATACCATTTTTAGAGATCGTATACATAAGTTATTCACTATGTATACCACTACAACATATTCTATTCACAAATGTTAATATTCTAACTGTATACAGAAGTTATACACACTGTATACTAATGTTTTCAATCTAAATCTTATTAATCAATGCTAATATCCTAATTGTAAACATAAGTTATACATACTGTTTACCAATACTTTTAATCCATATCTCATTAACCAATGCTAGTATCCTAACTATATACAAAAGTTATACACATTGTATACTAATGTTTTTAATTTATATCTCATTAGCCAATGCTAATATCCTACCTGTATACAGAAATTACTCACTTTGTATACCAGTTTTTAAAAATCTACAACATATTCCATCACAATGCTAATATCCTAACTGTAATTGTTGGGGTTCAATTAAAATATGAGTTTAATTAGTTAATTTGTTAATGAAAAAAATTATCTAGACAGATAAATAGATTGATTGAATTTGAAATAGTATGATGTATTTTTATAAATGAAAATTTATTTTGCTCCACCCCTATACTAATAATTTTTGCAATAATTTTTTCAGCACTCTATACCAACTGTGGACATTTTGGTATACCATTTAAATTTTTTTTAAAAGGTTGTATCTCATTGCACACCATTTTTAGATATTATATTTGAGATTTTTAGAGATTGTATACATAAGTTATTCACTTTGCATACCAATTTTTGAAATTTTGCAACATATTCTATTCACAAATGCTAATATTTTAACTGTATACAAAAGTTATATACACTATATACCAATATTTTTAATCCATATCTCATTAACCAGTACTAATATTCTAACTGCGTACAGAAGTTGTACACATTATATACCAATGTTTTTAATCCATATCTCGTTAACCAATACTAATATCCTAACTGTATACAAAAGTTATTCACTATGTATACTAGTTTTTAAAATGCTACACCATATTCCACCACAATGCTAATATCCTAACTGTAACTGCTAGGGTTCAATTAAAATATGAGTTTAATTAGTTAATTTGTTAATGAAAAAAATTATCTAGATAGATAAATAGATTGATTTGATTTCAAATAGTATTATCCCAATAATTTTCTCAATAACTTTTTCAGCACTCTATACCAACGATGGAAGCTTTGGTATACCATTTAACTTTTTTTTAGAAGTTGTATACCATTTTTAGAGATTATATTTGAGATTTTTAGAGATTGTACACAAAAGTTATTGACTCTGTATACCAGTTTTTTAAATTTTGCAACATACTCTATTCACAAATGCTAATATCTTAACTATCTGCAGAAGTTATACACACTGCATACCAATATTTTTAATCCATATCTCATTAATCAATGCTAATATCCTAATTGTATACAAAAGTTATACACACTGTATATCAATGTTTTTAATCTATGTCTCATTAACCAATATTAATATCCTAACTGTATACAAAAGTTATTCACTCCGTATACCAATTTTTAAAATCCTACAACATATTCCATCACAATGTTAATATCCTAACTATAGCGGTTGGAGTTCAATTAAAATATGAGTTTAATTAGTTAATTTGTTAATGAAAACAATAATCTAGACAAATAAATAGATTGATTTAATTTGAAATAATATTATCTCTTTTTATAAATGAAAAATAATTTCAGTTCATCCCTATACCAATAATTTTTTCAATAACGTTTTCAACACTTTATACCAACTATGAAAGCTTTGGTATACCATTTATCTTTTTTTGAGGTTGTATCTCATTGTATACCATTTTTAGAAATTATATTTGAAATTTTTAGAGATTGTATATATAAGTTATTGACTCTGTATACTAGTTTTTTTTTAAATTATGTAACATATTCTATTCACAAATGCTAATATCCTAACTGTATATAGAAGTTATACACATTATATACCAATGTTTTTAATCTATATCTCATTAACCAATGTTAATATCCTAACTGTATACAAAAGTTATATATACTTTATACTAATATTTTTAATCTATATCTCATTAACCAATGCTAATATCTTAAATGTATACAAAAGTTATACACTTTGTATACAAATTTTTGAGATTCTGCAGCATATCTCATTAACCAATGTTAATATACTAACTGTATATAGAAGTTATTCACTTTGTATACCAATTTTTAAAATCCTACAACATATTCCACCACAATATTAAATATTCTAACTGTATACAAAAGTTATACACACTGTATACTAATATTTTTAATTCATATCTCAGTAACCAATGTTAATATCCTAACTGTATGTAGAAGTGATACACTCTGTATATGTACTATATACTAATTTTTGAGATTCTGCGACATATCTCATTAACCAATGTTAATATCCTAATTGTATACAGAAGTTATATACTCTTTATACCAGTTTTATGAAATCCTATAACATATCTTATCCACAAATGCTAATATCGTAAATGTATACAGAAGTTATACACACTTGATACCAATATAGAGAGCCAAAAAGGAAATATTAAAAAATAAATATATAAACTAATGACAACAGAAATAACTTTCTGCATCCGCATATCCTAGGAGATTTGAAGATCGAAGAAACTTTATTTGTTTTAAATAAATTAAAAAACAGTTTTCAATTGGTAAAAGAAATCGGTCCATCCTTTTAAAATTAATAAAAGTTGATTCGTATAAAATAATAAAAATAAATAAATAAATGAACTAGTGGCAACGGAAATAGCTTTCTGCATCTACATACCGCAAGTGATGTGAAGATTGAAGAAACTTTATTTTTTTTTAAATAAATTAAGAAATAGTTTTTAACTCTTGGTAAAAGAAATCAGTCCGTCCTTTTAAAAGTAGTAAAAGTTGATTCATATAAAAATCCTCTAGTTGCGTTGACAATTGATTCACAAATCTCTATATACAATTGATTAACTATATAATAGTGTCTTATTGATCTACGCAAAATTTACAAACAACAAAAAAGAACAGCAGAATCGTTCTTCTCTATCACAAAAAAAAAATCATAGATGAATTTAACTTTTTGATTATTACTTCCTATTTTGATGATTTAGTTTATTTCCTTTTACAGACGATCGCGCGCTTCTTGTGAATTGGTGATTATTCTCTTTTGATTGTTGATCGCGCCATTTTTTTTGAAAAAGTCGAGATAACCATTTTTATGAAAATTCGTTTTAAAAATGTTTTTTGGTATTTTTTCTATTAAGTTTCTCGTTTCTGTATATAAACGAAAATAACGATATTTTTATAAATATTTCTTTTTTTTTGTACAAAAATGTGTTTTTCCCTTTCTTTTTGAGAAAAATATATACATACATACATACACACACACACATACATATATATAT
>JAJIYU010019503.1:0-10780 GCA_030144865.1 Tinospora cordifolia | reverse complement strand
TTTCGGATAAAAGAAACCTTAGAAAGTGATTTTGTAAATAGAAACGCATCCAACGGCTATTGACTGTTAATCTGAATCCAATCTTGCAATCCAACGGTCGTAAGACGAACCTCACCGAACACCCTGGAACACCGAATCACCACAAATCGAACGGTCCGAAATCAACAAGTCCGATCCAATGGCCCATATTAGAGATATCTCTGATCGATCGCGTCACTCGAGGTCCATCAAACAATCCTGATCGAGGCGCTCTGAGATGATCGTGAACGAATACTCCGATTGAGGCAAATCGGACGGACAGAAACAATCGAGGACGATCGGACGACCAGAACGAGTTTCGTTAATCACGATTTGCGTGTCTTGAGGACGATCGGAGGGCTCGGATTGGATTCGTTATCGGTCGATCGCGAATGACACTACTCTCAAGGTTGATTAATAGTCCACAGCGAATTCGTTAATCTCGATCGCAATTTAGTACCACGCTCGAGGTTCATCAAAGCTCCACGTCGAGTTCGTTAATCTCGATCACGAACGGTACTACGCTCGAGATTCATCCAACGGTCCACGATTGAGGCACCTTGATAAATGTTGTGATCGAGGATATCTAACGGTCAGGAACCGAGACGATGATCGCGATCTGATGCTGCGATCGAGGATTATCAACGTGCCAGATTAAATGCTCCAAAATCAAACTGAGAAATTAACGAAAAATACCGAAAAATTTGATTAAATACTTCAAAAATCCAAAAAATTAGTTTCTAAATTCCCAAAAATTTTCAAAAAATTACTTGCTAATCTCCTAGCAAGTTTTCACAAGATGACACCCCAAACTTGTCATTCTCCACCCTTTTGAACTCTATATAAACACCCCCCATGCTCACTCATCCCAAGAAACAAGAGTTGAATTGTCATCTTGTTCTCTAAGCCTTCTTCTTGGCAATCCCCTTAGTTCTTGAGTGTTCTTGAGAGTTCTTGAGAGTTCTTGAGTGTTTGAAAGCCTTGAAGTAATGAAACTCTGCCGGATTTCAGAGGCGTGCAGAAGAGACGCATTTAAGGTGGAAGTGACTTCTAACTTCTACTTCTTTATTTTAATTTGAATAAGTCTTGCATGTGTTTTGAAGATGATTGATTGAATATATGATTTAATATGCATGCTTTATTTATTTGATGTGTCATGAATATACATGTTATGCATGTTTAGAAATTAAGAATATTGATGCATGTAATACATGTATTGTGCCATGAATAAATATTTAATGATTCATGTTTTGTATATGTTGCATCAATGGTTTAATCCGATATTGTGTGTTTTATCACTAAGGAAAGATTAAATAATGATTCAATCCACATACCAGCGCGATGATGGACTTGCATAGTGTCATCGTGTGTGTTCCACCCCCCGACCCGGCTTGCCGATTTACCATTGACGATTCAAACTGGGTTTTCAAGAGTGATCCCACTTCATAGATATTGGGGTTTGAGTTTTCGTTTGTCATTCTCTCTCCCCACGATGTGGAACACAGAGATTAAACTCTTTCGGTCTGAATGTCAACCATAAACAAGAAATTGTTTGAATCGCCTAATGTACAAAAGTGTTTGATATGCTTGGTTTGTTTGAATTGAAATAATGATTTAGATGTTTAGAAAGATCCACTGGGATATGTGCTCACCCCTTCCTTCTATTTTTCAGGTAATTGATTTACATGAAGACCATGAAAATTAGTTAGGTTCTTTCATTTAAAAAGTTTTTTTTTTAAATTTTTTTTATGTAAGGGCATGTTGCCCAAGTTTTAAGACTTTCGCTATAATAATTTTTTTAATCAAATTATGTACTCAATTTTATTCAATTAATTGAGTTTATGAATTTCAGTTATTTCTTTTATTATTGCCTTATTAAATTCTTAAAGTTAAGTCATGTACTGTTAAATAAGATCAAGGCATGAAATAATTGAAATAGAAAAAAAGTCAAGTGTGTGTCACTTGTAAAGTAACACCGGCCCGGCCCGCCGTTTGGTTTAAACCACCGTCAAGAGAATGGTGGTCGTGTCCAACGCTTAAAGATACGGGGGTTGGGGTGTTACACCGTGTTACCAAGGTAGTGCACTACCTTGTGTGTACCTATGTCCAATTATTTTAAACAAGCACAAACAATTGAGAACCATCCTCAGGCATTAAATCACACATATAAACGTACAAAAATCGTATTGAAATTCCCTAAATGTGTAAATACATGCAATGCTTATATAAATGATCATGCACCTAATTATCAGTAAATGTGTCCTATTTTCTACTAAACCAACGCAATACTTGTAACACCCCAATTTTCAACCGGACCTCCATTCATGTGTTACCTCACGTCTGGATCACCGCCCGATGAAAATCAAGGTGCTACCAAAAATTTTCTTCTTTCAAAATCTTTTCTTCAAAATCTTGTTCATAATCATTAGTTCTCAAGTCAATATCTATATAGATATTTTATCCAAAACAAAAAAAATCAACATAGTTTCTCAAGTCATTCATTGGACTTTGCAATAAAATTTATAAATAATGCAGCGAAAATATTTAAAACTTGTATTAAAACAGAAATGTTAAACATATAAAATTGTCCATAAATCTAATCAACTGAATTTAAAATCAAATAAATGCATGAAAATCGTTTCAGGAAAGTTAAACACAATACCACTCCTGATACCACCTATCCCGGACTACCTCCCCAAGGAGGTGTTCAATTGAAGTGTAAGTCCTTAGATGTAAGCTATCATACTCTACTTCTAGATGTACCTGAAAAATAAAGTGAGAGTGAGCTCGAAAGCTCAGTGGATCGATCCTACACATCACATGCATTATACGGACCCAATCCAAAATAGTACAAGCACTTTCAAATGTTAGGTGTTTCACACATTCATTTGTTTTAGTCGGAGTCTAAGACCAGAAGAGGGTTGAGATGCCTCTCGGTATTCCCTGTGATCCAATCAAATCTCAGAGGGTTCCAAGAACCGTCTAAAATCAATAGACACTCACATCACAACATAAGAGAGTGTTCTTACCCAGGCATCGTACCATCTCCCAAAGACTTTGAGCTGTCACAGTTAGCTCCGGTTGGGAATACCTACGATCCGCCTTGTGGTTCATCAATCTCAAACGGTGACATATAGGAGATGTCACCTCGATCCGCCTCGGGCTCGTCAATCGCACCGGTATGTGGATTCTTAATAAACCATCGTCTTATTTTAATTTTACAAACAGTCTTAATCACATCAAGCATCACACAATTTACTAGAAAATAATTCAAACTGTGTATCCAAGTTAACATGATAAGATGCAAGAGTAAACGATAAGATCTAGATGCATATGTTCCTATTCATGCATGTTATAATTGAGTAAATCTAAGTGCAAATCTTTATATTCAGTCATGGCATGAGATGATTATGCATGAGTCTCAATAATTCATCATACACCACACATCATTCAAATAATCCAACCAAATTCAATCAATTTCCTAATAAGATTCTAATAATCTACAACTATTCAACCAAATGCTTTGAATTTTAAATCTATATAATACATATGAGCAAGGAAGTCACGCCCACCTGATCTTGTCGTTCTTTCGGGCGACCTTGCTTTCCTTCGAAATCCTCAATACTCAAAATCTACAATCTGTAATTCAACAGTTGATGAGATTCACTAATTTCCTATTTCACATTTAATCTTATTCAAGTTATTCTTAGACTTAAGTACTCTCTAAACGAATCATGTAGTCTCGAAATCAATTTCAACAAATTTTGTATTATTGCTCAATTCTAAAATTTTATATAGTCTAATTAAAGTAACTTCTAAGTCTTGAATTTTTCCAATTTGAAATTAAGACTTTATTGATTTATTTACAAGTATTTTCATAAAAATTAGATTTCTAATAACTTAATCTTCACAATTTAAATAATTTATTAATATCATAATTTATTTAATTACGAACAAAATAAGTCTTTTAAATGTTATACATTTAGTTTCAAGGCCTAAATTTTATTTTTTTCTCATAAAAGATTTTAAATTCTTAAAGGTTTATTTTCCATGTTTTCACTAATTTGAATTATTAAATTTGTTTTTAAACTTCTAATGTTAAATAAAACTGTTAATGTGTTGGAAACTATTTTTCTACTCTTAATTATAAGATTAATTAATTTAATTTTTTATTAAAATAATTTATTCTCATGTTCAGTAATTAATAAGTAGTCTAATATTAAATTCACTTAATTTAAATTATTAAACAGATATTCTAAACCAATTTTTGTAATTAATTTAATAAATTATTGTTTAAATAAGAAGATTTCGATATTTCTTATTTGCATCTAATTTCTAAATGAAATTAGATTTCCCATACTCAAAACTCTGAATTTCTTAAGCTTTGTTAATTATATTCTAAACACCTATCATAATCTACTAGCATCGAAATTAATGTTTCTACTAAAATATAAAGTGTTAAATTTCTAATTTCGTTTTTGTTTTCGCATTTAAAATCAACTAAAATTAAAATTCATACTATTTAATATTTAAAATCTAAAATATACCTCGCGCTGTAGCTGCTATCCTCATGCCCAATCACGAATCACTCTCTGGTTGTAACACACCTTCATTACTTTTCTGTTTCCTCTATTAGTGATTCACGGCAGGCCACCAGGGAAATTAAAATCACGCCCTACCAATTAAATTTCCAACAACATCAATACCTCTAAAATCATGTTCATCATCTTCCTGTCCCCAATCAATAAGAACATAACTAACAACTAGCAACACCAACAATTGCTTCTTCATTGTTCTTCTTTGTGTGTAAAACACCCAACAGCCACCTTTGTTCCTCTGTTCGGGATTCACGATTCACAGTAGCAGCTAATAGATCAAGTTGCCGTTCGTTATTGCTCTTTTTAAGAAACGCAGCACATCTTCATTCTTCACGCTTTTCATCTGGCAGTAGTAGCAACTGCACACACATAGAACATAAAACCCCCAGCAACTCTTCTTCTTCATCAAGTCACGGTCAAGCACGCAACCCAGAATTTTAGCTCATCATCTCTTTCTTCTTCCCTGGATTTGCAGCAACCAGTAGCCCCAAATCACACTTTCCATCTCAGTCCGCCATAGCTGAACACCCAAAACCCAAGTTCTTCACGCTCAAATCAAGCACCTCCTCTGTTCGTCGGACAAAACAAACACCAGCAGCTAGAGCATTTCCTCTTTAGTCTTCGTTTGTAAGACACCGTAGTAGCACACTTCCTTCTTCTTGGTTTCTTTACTTCCATCCGCCCCTGTTTCAGTCTTCTTCATTCATGCTGCACAGCATATTCTTCTTTGTCTTCAATCAGCTGCAACAACAGAGCATCATAGCTCTATTTTTTTCTTTCTTCCTTCTTCTGTTCGCCTCACCGGCCAACGTCACCGGCCGCTTCTTCATTCTGCAGCAATGACGGCCATGGTTCGAGCAGCAGCATCAACCAACCTCATCGTCCTCAGTTTCCCCTTCCTCTATTCGTGAAATCCACAAACCAGAGTAGTAGCAGCATGCAGTAGCAACAGAACACCCTGCTCTGTTTTCCTTCTTCGACTTCACCAGCTGCAGCAACCGCTCCTTTGTTTTCTTCTTCTTGCTCACGGTTCCAGTTCACCACTTGATCATCTTCCTCATTTCGTTCATGAGACAACGCCCCAGAACCCATCATCGTTGCTGGTTCCTTCTTCTTCTTTCATTTCATCTTCCCTCCTTAGTTCTCTTCTTCAGCAAGCTCACCACCAAACCAGACTTTTCTGGTTTGGCCGAAATTTTATTTTATTTAATTTTTTTTCAGGTTGATTAATATAAGACTTCATTAAAACTTATAAACATATATATTGTTTAATCTTTATATATATATATATATACTAACCATTCTCATATATATATATATATATATAAACTTTATTATAAAATTTATATCCCTATTCTCTATACAATCATTAATCCTTATTATAAGTTTAAGTATACTTTAATAATATCGTTATTCTTATTTATACATTTGATTTTACTTCGTTTATTATATATGTGAATATGTTTTAACCATCCATGTAGTCTAAATTCTCAATTTCCACTTTCACCAATTCATAATATCTTCTAATGCTACATTTCATCATATATATATATATATATATATATATATATATATATATATATTTATATTCTTTTGCTAATGCAACTAAGATCGATTTTTTAATTTATTATTTTATTTATTTTATGCTCACTCACGACGTAGCACGATCACGAAGTTACGGGGTGTTACACTACCTATGCAAAATACATATAAAATAGTTGTTATGCAATGCAACTAACAAATACCCCCAAACATAATCTATTATTCGTCTCTGAACAACGACTGAACTCCTAAAACTTATACACTATACCATACAAAGTTAAATTCATTTCACTCATCATTGTTACCTCCATTTTCCATTCCTAAAGTTTGTGATTCATTGACAAGTCCCCAGGGCCATTCTGGTTCTCTAGATTTTTAGTTTATACTTCATTATTCCTCAACTTTACTCTCTCATCTGTTGGTATCTCAGTCCTCCTATGCTGATTACGTGATTTGCAGTTACCATCCCGCTCATAGAAATCCTATCCTAATACCCAAGTATACAAATCCTCTCGAATTTTTCTTCTATCTATCCTCTACTAAAGTCAAACTCTAGTTAGGATCAATGGTCTTTCTTTAGTTTGTAATGTGGCGTGGTTCTAGGAGCAAGTGTGATAAGATTTAAATTCTGACTTAAACGTGCATACTCATAGCAATAATAACAACCTACTTTGTTTGATTTCTCTTTATATTCTTGATCCTTTTGCATACTCCTTTGTTTTTTTTTCTTCTTTTCTTTGTTCAAGCTCTCAACCATGCTTTCATAGCTCCCCCAAACTTATGATATTACATGTATTTCAATTGGACCCCATAAATATACTCATATAGAAGTAGGAAGCTCAATTCTCGTTGATAATATTGAAGTTTTATAAGTATTTTTTTTCTTTTTTCTCTCTTTTTTTTTTGAACAAAACAAAACAACAAACATATGCATATCAATGACTACATCTCTTTCTTCTTTCACATCATTAGAGTAAGTATTATTATGACCATAAGTGCACACAAATAGGTTCAATTGAGATATACATCAAGAATAACATGTTTAATAATGTTTACGTTCATGACAAGAAAACAAGTTTTCAAGCTCAAAATTGGCCACAAAGGATTTTAAGCGCTGGTTCAGCCTTTTGGCTAAAACTTAAACAATGATGGCCTACGTCATTTCCCTCCTAGAGTTCTTTCTAAGCACTGTTCAAAATAGATTTGATTGTTTCAAGAGTCTATAAAAAATTCTCTCTACTTGTATTTTGGTTTTCACTCCTCACTTTTCTTAGTTTTCAAATTCTCAATTTATCTAAGACTAAAGAGATCTGTCAAAGTCAGATTTTGGACAAACGAAACACACAGACAGTTTGAAAGTACTGTAGTCCTTTGTCTCATCACTCTAGAGGAATTTTCAATCTCATAGGTCATCGAGTGAAATTTTCAAACATATGGCATGGATCTAGCCTAAATGACACTAATATGCTATATCTGTTCATGTCCAATAGCTACATAAATGATCACAATATCTACATGTAATGAAGGAGTTTCAATAGTAAATATTTATGTGAATGCTTATGAATATGCAGTTTAGAAAAAGTTTAACAAACAATATCTATAAAATAAGGGAAAAATAACCTGAAACTGAAGAAGATTTTCTTCTATGCACACCCTCAGACTTAAACTTTGCATTGCCCTCAAGAGCACAACTTCATTATGGTGCACACATGGAGGAGAATACATTGAAGCACAGACATCCATATACATACTTGCACTCTAAAAACATGCATAGAACAAAAAGATGGCAAGTATGATTAGTAGGTAATCTACTAATAAGGCATGCAATAACAATAATTTCAAGAAAGGGTAAGAGTAATACTACGAAAAGTGCCCTTTTTAAATAAAAATGCATGCATACCTAGGAAATCAAATTAAATCATAAAAAAATAAAAGAAAATAAACAAATAATAAAAACCAGTGGGTTGTCTTCTACTAAGCACTATGTTTAACGTCATTAGCTCGACGTGGATACTGGTTAACCGAATCCCTATTTGATGAGCTTTGCGAACACTTTGGCTTTGCGTAGTTCTTGCTTGATAATGTCAGGTGGCTACTTATTTTTCAGTAATGGGTGACATGACTACTTTATAGGAATTTTTCGTGCATGAAATACATCAATTGGCTCTCCATTGGCATGACTATGCGTCTAGCCTATTTCCAATGCCTTCATTTTACCTCGTTCAACTTCTATAACTTTATCAACATAAGGCTTTGATTTTCCAATAGCTGCTTGAGTACTAGCTTGTACCATAGTGATTTTCTTGCATTGATGTTCTTCAGTTGGCGGCTTCAAAGATCGAAAGATGTTGAAAACTACTTGGTCTTCATTAACTCGCAAGGTTAGCACTCCTTTTTGTACATCTATGATGGCTTAACCAGTGGCAAAGAACAGTCTCCCAAGAATCAAAGGTACTTCATTATCTTCCTCCATATCTACTACCACAAAGTCATCAGGGAAGATAAACTTATAAACCTTAACCAGCACGTCTTCAATAACCCCTTTTGCATAGGTGATAGAGTCATCTGCAAATTGAATAGTGATCATTGTGGGCTTGATTTCAGATAGGCCCAACCATTTGTGCACTAATAGTAGCATGAGATTTATACTTGCCACTAAGTTGCAAAGAGCTTTTTTAGCAGTTTCTTTGCCTATAGTGCAAGGAATAGTGAAAGTCACTGAATCTTTCAATTTTAGAAGAAGTTTTCTTTGAAGGATGACACTATACTCTTCAGTAAGCTTCACTATTTTATGATCTTCTAATTTATGCTTTCGGGACATAATCTCTCTTAGAAATTTAGCATAGTTTGGCATTTGCTATAATGCCTCAGTAAAGGGAATGTTGATATGAGTTTTCTTGAATATATCCAAGAATCGTGCAAAATGTTCATCCATAGTTTTCATCTGAAATCTCTGAGGAAAAGGCAATGGTGGAGGTTCAAGCTTTTTGCTGCCTTCAATTGTGATCCTAGGTAGTCTTCCTTTCCTCTTTTCCCCATCAACTGGCACTTTACCACTTTGTTCTGAAGGAACTTTCCCTTTGGAAATGGTACACTCATCAAGTGGCATGGTGGGGCTAGAAGGAATGGGTGGCTCTAGATTTCTCTCCAGCTTCTAGTAAATATTGCTTTACAACTCTCTTTAGGGTTCACGTAAGTGTCACTAGGAAAAGAGTTTCGCTACTAACCGACGAATGCTTAGGTTAATTGTCCAACTTGAGTCTTAAGACTTTTCACTATTATATTGACATTTCCCATTGTATTTCTAATCCTAAGACTCTGTTATCATTTTCATCAATTCGACCAAACAACTCTTTGAATTGTCCTCCAATGATGGCTTCTTATCTTGTAGGTTTGGTTGAGGGACATAATCTAGTGGGGCTTGTAGGATATTTTTGTTATTGGCATAGGAGAAGTTCTCATGGTTCTGAATCCTCGGATGGTAGTATTGAGGAGCACTATACCCCTGTTGCTGACCTTGATAAGTATTAAAATGGTACAATGCATTGAGCTGCTCTATAGATGCTTCTGCAGATGAAGAAGCCTTATGTGCTTCAGCTATGATGAAGATTGATTGATTTTAAGCTTGCAAAAACTGTCCATCACCAAACTTCTTAGCCAATGAATTCATTTGGTGGGTCATAGAGGACATCGGTGCTTTGTGAGATGTGATCTCATCCACTTCATGTAAGCCAACCCTTTTTACTGAGCCTCTCTCTATTCCATGGCCATAAAAATTTGCTACCGTATCTTCTATGAGTTGTGTGGCTTCTGTAGTGGATTTTTCCATTAAAGAACTTGTCGCTGCTGAGTCCACCAAAGCTCTAGTAGGTGGTGTTAAACCACTATAGAATGTCTGAATTTGGAGCCATGGAACATAACCATGCTGAGGGCATCTTCTTAGTGAATCCTTGAATCTTTCCCAAGCCTCAGAAAGGGACTCAAAATTTGACTGCTTGAATGAAATGATCTCACCCCTCACTTAATGAACTTTCCCTGGAGTGAAATACTTTAGTAAGAACTTCTGCCCCATCTCTTCCTAGGTGGTGATGCTACCTGGTAGGAGAGTCTACAGCTATGTCCTCACTTTGTCCCTTAAAGAGAAAGGGAAAAGCCTTAACTTCAATTGAAGATCAATCACACCATTCGTTTTAATTGTGTCACAAATCTCCGTAAAAGAATTCAAGTGTGGATCTTCAGTAGCCAAACCCCCAAACTATTATTGCTACACCATTGTAATTAGGGAAGACTTCAACTTGAAATTGTTGGCATTGATGGGTGTTCAAGCAATTCTGGAGCAGTTATTAAGTAATACCACTGAAATTTTAGTGACGTAATAACTAAAATTTGAGTTTAAAACACATATACGTATATATTTATAAATATATATATATATATATTTGTCATTTGTATGCAATTAACTAGTTAGCATAGAAGTATAAAGGAATATACATTGATTAATAATAGACATATAGAATTGTTAGGTAAATATATGCTTCTCTATTTGAATAAGAAAATAGTATTTTTAGTATGATATTAATATAGAAAAGTATGTGTATAAAGTATTAATTAGATGCACTCAT
>JAJIYU010019502.1:0-10759 GCA_030144865.1 Tinospora cordifolia | reverse complement strand
AAGTATCAACATCGATGGAAGGCACGTTTGGAGGTATTAGCATCAGCAGGAATCTACAAATCGCATAAGCAAGTCCGAGAACGAGAAGAGGCCACCAAAACGCCATTAAAAGGCTTCGGCGAAACCCTCTGACGTTCAAATGATCGAACAGAACACCTCCAGATAGCAATGGCGACTCACTGGAACGAGTGAGGTGAGAGTAAAAATGAGAGAGAGCGAGGCGACTTAAAGAGACAGAATTCTACTGTTTTGATCCATTTTTCTCATTGTTGCACTTTTTTTTTTTTTTCTTGGTCGATGTGATGTTACAATTTTAATTTCCATCAACATGTACTATTATATGTTATTAGTTAATTAAAAATGATTAATTAACAATAGGTGTTTATTATTAGTGCCTTTACGCTGCGTTGCACGCAAAATTAATTTAAAACATTTTTTATAAAAAAAATAATTATATATGTTTTTTCTTATAATATAGTTTAAATTATTAAAAACAATTGAATATTTTAATAATTGGTGAGAAAATAAACTTTTTTTCAAAAAATTGCAATTTTCGTAAAAAATTTATATTTTCTCATGTTTATTTGAAAAAAATTGTGAGAAAATTTTCTTGAGAATAACATACTTTCTAACCAAACACAAAATGTATACATTAATTTAATAAATAATTACATCATCTAACTTTTGCCCATTTTTTATATTCAACCAAATAATTATTAAAGATTTTCCTCAATAACATTTTTTTATTTTTTAAAAAAAGTATTTTCTCAATAATTTTTCTCTTTTAACTACCAAACACACTCTTTAAAAAACTGTAAGATAAAATAGAAAGTTAAAGAAAGGCAAATTTATAAAAAAAAAATTAAAAAAAAATCCTTAAAATATATGGTATGGAATAGATTTTTAAAATAGTTAATTAAAAACGTCATTTTAGCAATATTAATAATGAAGCTACTTGAATAAAATAAAAATTTTAACGGTATTTTAAGTAAGAACTTCAGCCTCGTCAAATATTATATAGACAATATTTCTCATTATTTAAGTGTGTCTAAGCAATTTTCAAGCCTAATTTTCTCTTCACGTTTTCTGCACCATCCTCCATGATATACAACTTCAGCCTTGTCATCTTGATATGCCCCTCGCATCTAACATCCTTAATTTATCTTACTAACATTTTTCTTCATTTTTTAATTTATCATTTCTCAGTTTACTTTTTGTTTTGAAATAAGCAAATTGATACAACCCCTCAATATAATATATTAATATTTAATTGTTGTTAATATTTATTTGTTTTGTTTTATGTTGTTTGTTAATATTGAGCTAAATGAAGATAGTTGTACTTAGGGTCGGCCTCGAGGCAGGGCTCAAAGGGCGACAGCCCTGGCTTCATCATCCTTTAAGCCCCTTATTTTCGGAAGCCCATATATATATGTAATACCTACAATTTTAGTGTTGTAATACCCGAAATGTGAGTTAAAAAAAATTATTAAAAAATATTGTTCAAATATGGTTACTGTTCAAATATATGGTTACTGTTCACAAATACGGTCACTATTTTGTCGGCAGACAAAATAAGGTTCGGTGGTTACTGTAGCTACAGTAACAAACCATTTGCAACTGTGCAGTTTCGTCTTTTTCTGCCAGAAAAATCTATATAAACCCCCCTCATTTTGAAAATTCATTCCAGCAAGAAAGACAGAATTTCTTTGCTTACTCTCTTCTCTTCTCTTGTTCTTCAGTTGTTTTAGACATCAAATATAATAGTAGGAAGGGAAAAACCCCAGTTTCTGCATAGCATTAGTAAAGATCTACTGTTGGGTACCTCTTTTGAAGCAATTGGAAGGTTTTTCTGATCGAAGCAGGTATAATCACTATGCTCTAGTCTCTATTTAAGATCGGAGATGTCGTTGTTCATTTCAGTACGCATACGTAGTTTACTGTTCATATATATAGCACTATTTACCGTTACTATTTAACATTGTTCATATATACGGTATTGTTCATACGGTACTGTTCATGGGCATCGATTAAATCACATTTTCAAAACGTAGATCCTGAAGACTGTTGGTCAAAGACTCGAAACAAGTTGAGATAATACTGCAAGGATTCAGAAAAATACTACTGAGGTGGAAGTGATTACTCTACTCTCTAGTATTATTTGAATTTTAATGCTGAATATGTGATGTTTGCATTGTTTGAATGTCTAGAAATATGCAAGGTTATTGACTAAATGATTTGTGAAAGATTTTCCTTTATTTTTAATTTATATTATTTATGACCGAGAGAGTATGCTCTGTAGTTGCGTCTTGCACGATCTTCTACATTAGAAATCAACAGTCATTGCATTTCATTTATAAAAATATTGATTTATGATGTCATGCTGATGGAATGTTTAATTATTGATAAAATATTCATTTTATTATGCTCTGTTCACAAAAAGAAGATTAAATAAAGATTTCAACCACGTACCGGCGCGGGGACGAATGTCCTTCGTGTGTGTTTCATGCAGAATTAGAACTGGTTGTCAGGATTGACACCTGAATGAACTGGGTTTCAGAAATAATCTCAGAGAAATGTTTGAGTTTCAGAATTGATCTCTCTCCCCAGATCTGGAACACAGAGATTAACCCTTTTCGGTCTAATTGACAACTGTTGATAAATAAATGTTTGAAACGCCTAATGAATGATAAGTGTTTGCATGTTCAGTGTTTGGTTTAAATAATGCTATGGATGTACTGTGTATGATCCACTAGGCTCTTGAGCTCACCCAATCATTTTTTTTTTAAGGTAACTATTGAAGACGTCGCCCCAGCAGATCAATGTAAATTAATAACAGTGTGCCTCACAGTATGAGGATAGTAGAAAATGAACTGTATTGTAGGGCTTGTGACCTACTATATTTGATCATGTCAAATGTCGATAGTATTTGTAATATCAAAAGATGGCTATGGAGCCCACAGAATTGTTCGTAACTCTGATCATATATTAATGTTTTCAATTATTTTAAAATACTGAAATTATTGTATTTCTGTTGTATTTATACTCTATACCTTGAGATATGATCTGATGAAACTAACAGATGTGATAAATGATGAAAAGAAAAAGTAATATTCTTAGTTCTCAGATAAAAAACAGGATTGACTACACTCGGAAAAAATGACGTATCAAGCTACGAGACAACCACGTCACATATGACGTATGTAAGAAAGATCGGGAGCTGGGGGTGTTACAAAGGTGGTATCAGAGCCTAGGCTTTAGATGCCTTGGGGCAAGAATTAGAAAGAATTGACTAGTCTGGTAAGACTATTTATTTATTTTATTTAGAAGCTACCTCATGTTTTGGAAACTAAAACAATTTTGAAAAAAATTGTTTTTCAAAAAGAGATATATATTTTTAATTGTTTTGTTTGGATACCAAGATTACAAGTTCAGCTGATAGTGGGTAAGCCTTGTCCCGAGTAAAGCTAAACATCGAAAGGGAGATGGGTTATCCCGTTCTAGAAAGCACGGTTGCTAAGTAGACTTCGGTCTCGCCGTCCGATCTGGAGGTTGTCCCACTAGCTCATACGAGTAGTTGAAGTTGAAGAACACACTTATTTTCTGTATAAAAACCAAGAGGTGGTAATTAAGGGCTAGAAACTCACTAAGGTCCAAAGGATATGCTGACCAGTATTTAAGAACCTAGGTCTAGGAAAGAGACCTTAGGTAGAAACTTGGGTGTTGCTAAGGGTGGCACAGTGGATCATAAATAAAAGCTTTTAGGGCATAAGATAGAGACTGATAACGTGTGAAAACGAAACACTTGTTTGGTCAGGGCACGAGATCAGGAGGATCCTGTATCTTTGGTTTCTATGTGGTATGGGACGCATAGGATTCAGGGATGTAGAAGAATCCTGAACTCAGAGAATAACGGGCCATGTGTGGTGAATGGTTGGTGGCTTTGGACGAACTTGTTTCCCTATGCTTGGCTAGTATGGGACAGTCAAGTATAGTGAGGCTTGGGAAGCCTTAGAAATTGAGACATTTGCGAAATTGATTGGGTGTAGTGAAATCTCTAGGTAGAAATCTATGATGAAGGACAAGGGTGGTATGAGACACACAAACCTGGAGGCATAGGCGGATGCCTAGAATTTCTCTATGCTAGCATGAACATTTATGATTGTATGAATGTCTGATTGTTTTGAATGCATGCTTCATTTATCTGAATTTCATAAAATATGTATATCACATATATTGTGATCATGGAAACCAAATCTTATACCCAACGACATTAGAGGATTCTGAAAATCCTCAAATCAGAACTTAGAAGCATAAACTGATAGGCCACAAAATAAATCGAGAACTTAGAAACATAAATATAGCGTCACATTAGTACGGAAGGAACAAAAACCTGATAAAACAGACACGACAATTGACTAAAGAAAGGACAGTTATTTTCTCAAGTCTGAAAAAGCATTTTATGTCTCGAAGGGGTTCAAGCTTTAAACCCAAGTAATTCAATACTTTAAAAAAAATTATTATAGATGGTCACCTTGATGATCACCTTATGACTGTAGAAGACTCACAAAGATGTATTGCGTTATTTACCAGTTGGACTGATCCTTTGGGGAAAAATGTTCTTCATTTTAGATAATGAAATCATTTTATTACTTCCAACCCACATAAATACGACCTCTCTGAGATATACGGTTCATACTAGAAAAAAAATACGAAGTTGGACTAATCTGAAAACCTTGGGTAATTTGCTTTATTTACTATTCCGGAAGGGTACGAAGTTGGACAATTTCGTCAACCCAACATTGATGATCATGTGCCTCAGATTGCTCTGCCCAAGATCTTGATAAAATTGTATGATCCGGATTATTGTAGTTTATTTGCTGTGATACCATTTATAGCAACAAAAGTAATAATAAATAATAATAATAATGCTGGAAAAAAGAAACATTCGACCTCTCGATTTGGTTTTTTTTAGAAAGATTACACAGAGATCAAAGCACAAAAAAAAGAAAAAAAAATCAAACGGAGACAAGACCAAAATTGATACGATAACTCTAGTCTCTCTCAATGAGACAAGCCAAAACAATTCTTCTTTTCTTCTTCTTCTTCTTCTTCTTCTTCCATAAAGAGGGTTGCTGCTATTGATGAGACAAATAGTTTCCAAGATCAAGATCTTGACTCACTGGCAAAAGGTCTTCCATGCATCTATTTCCTGCTTCATCAGTAATATAAACATCGCATGATGATAATAAAAATGATGATGACGAATATTGTCCACTAGCCCATCCATGATCCAGCTCTTCCATACACATGGATGAAAACCCTGCATCATTTGGTATCAAATCTGATATAGACCCAGTGTTAGTTAAAGCATTCAGATCAGATACAAGAACATTGCCAGGGTGACCAGGCTCAATGGTAGTAGCAGAAGGATCAAAATCAATGGGATTTAGGTTGAAAGATGGCCTCAAGCAATTAGCAGAAACTATGCTCTCCAGGTGCCTAGATTTTGAATCATCGTACCGTCCTGCCTGCTCACCGGTGCTACTGTACCTACTACAAAACTGCCGCCTAAGGTGCCCACACTCACCATCGCACCTGCTCCTTCCATTTGCCACTACTGCCTGCTACTTGGCCTGAAATCTGGTTGTTCCGCCCTCATCCATGGAGATCTTGAGATCTTTTCCCACTCTTTTTAGTTCGAAAAACCCTAACCTCCACCTCAATATGTCCTTAAAATCTCTCATGCTAGCAATCCAAGAATCTAGCTACCAAGAAGCTTAGCATTTCGATTTTAGATCTTAGATCCCTTTGATTTCAGATCCAAAATCGTGAGAGAATCTCAAGCGAGAATCGAGTGATGAATTGTTGGATTTCGTCGATAGAAGGAGCTTGTTCTCCTTGAGAAGTAGAGTTTTGGTCCATTGTTGAGTTGGAGAACGACGTTTATGGAGTTGGACGAGATAAAGAGGATGTTCATCTTGTTTGTCACCACAGGATCCCTATTCATCGTCGTTTACCACTGCCCGTACTATCGTTGCATCTGTTCCCTCACTGGAGATCGCTAAATGGTTCTTGCTTCACGCCCCGCCAGAGAAATTCAATACGTCGCCGCTTGCCCTCACCTTTTTCTTCTTCAATTTCACAAGCAGCAGTGGTGGCATCTTCTTCTTATGTTTCAGAAGCAGTAAATGTCTTCTTCTTCTTCTTCTTCTTCTTCTTCTTTTGTATACCCTATCTCTCACGCCCTTCTTCTTCTTCGTTTGTATACCTATCACTCACATACTTTTTCTTCTATTTTGATGAGCCCCTTCTTCATCAGCCATGGCGTCGAAGGTCGTTGTTCATTCCAATCACCATCACCACTGTTGTTCCTACAACTTCACTTCTAAGTCTCTAAGCATCAGCCGTCATTCATCCTAGTTGTCATTGCCACGATTGTTCCTTCAACAACGAGAATTCTAATGGTTGTGTGATCAGCAGTTCATTAATTGATCTACCGGCGAAGTTCGTCGTTTCGCACTATAGTTTTACAGAGAGATCCCAATTATAATGAATCTTGCAGCAAGATTGGTTTGATTCACCGTTGCTGCTGCCATTACTTATCTCCATTGTAGCGAGATAAGCTACAAAAAGGAGAAAACTTAGTTATCAATATGCAAAGTAGGGTTTGTTAAAAAGAGGAACGAAGAAGATGTAACAACCCGGGCCTACTACGTGATGATATTGTCCCCACCTTAGTCACCACTGACTAGGTGTAGGGTTTTGTTTTTGACAAGACTTGAACCTGAGTCTTCCAAAAACGCTCGACACTAGTAAGGCTTGCAATTGCTCATTTAGCCCAGGTATCGCTCTAGTGTCAGACCGATGTGGGATATTATAATTAATTTTTTAACAAATCAGGCCTACCATGACGATATTGTCCCCACCTTAGCCACCACTGACTGGGTGCAGGATTTTATTCTTGGCAAGACTTGAACCTAAGGCTCTTAAAAGCGCTTGGCACAATGAGCTGCCCTCGAATGCACATTTAGCCTAGGAATCACCCTGGAGTCTGACTGATGTGGGATATTACAATCCACCCCCCTTGAGAGTAATCTCGTCCTTGAGATTCACACCTCCGGTACACACAGAGCGGCTTTGATACCATTTGTAACAACCTGAGCCCACCATAACGATATTGTCCCCATCTTAGCCACCATTGACTGGGTGCAGGGTTTTATTTTTGGCAAGACTCAAATATGAGTCTCTCAAAAGCACTTGGCAGAATGAGACACCCTCGAATGTACATTTAGCCCAGGAATCCCCCTAGAGTCAGACCGATGTGGGATATTACAATCCACCCCCCTTTGGAGTAATCTCGTCCTCGATATTCACACCTCCAGTACACACAAAGCAGCTCTGATACCATTTGTAACAATTCGTGCTCACCATGACAATATTATCCCTACCTTAGCCACTACTGACTGGGTGCAGGGTTTTGTTCTTGGCAAGACTCGAACCTGAGTCTCCCAAAAGCGCTTGGCACAATGAAATACCCTCAAATGCACATTTAGCCCAGGAATCCCCCTAAAGTCTAACCGATGTGGGATATTACAATCCACCCCCTTGGGAGTAATCTCGTCTTCAAGATTTACACCTCCGATATATACACAGCGACTCTAATACCATTAGTAACAACCCGGGCCCACCGTGACGATATTGTCCCCACCTTAGCCACCATTGACTGGATGTAGGGTTTTGTTCTTGGCAAGACTCGAACCTAAGTCTCCTAAAAGCGCTCGGCATGATGAGACACCCTCTAATACACATTTAGCCCAGGAATCCCCTTGCAATCAGACCGTTGTGGGATATTACAATCCACCCCCCTTGGGAACAATCTTGTCCTCGAGATTCACACATTCGGTATACACAGAGCGGCTTTGATACCATTTGTAACAACCTAGGCACACCATGACGATATTGTCCCTACCTTGGCCACCACTGACTGAGTGCAGGGTTTTGTTCTTGGCAAGACTCGAACTTGAGTTTTTCAAAAAGTGCTCGACACGATGAGACACCCTCATATGCACATTTAGCCCAGGAATCCCCATGGAGTCGGACCGATGTGGGATATTACAAAAGATGAACACTATATATTCTAATATTTTTGATAATAATTAACAATATATGACATAGTCGTAATTAAGTAAAAAACTCATTTTCATTAATAGGTTTTAATTGGTTGAAGGGGGGGCGGGGGGGGTGGTGTTTGAGATTCTCATTGAGAATTTTGAGACTCATTCTTCCCATTTCAATGTCATTCTCTGCATATCATATTTTAGAGTCCACACGAGTTTCAATCTTAGTCCATGAGAGATTCAAATTCCATAGCAGCTCAGTTTAGACTCACATACATAAATGTACCTCCAGTTATCAGATCTAAAGCTTCTGCTAGTCGACCAAAGATAGATAAAGGGGTGGCCTTTGCGCTTGATATCAAACTCTAAAGAAAATGGTTTATTCTTCTAAAGTGCCTAGGATTAAAGGCATTGTTGTTATCTCCAAAATTTTGTTTGTGCTATTATTTAGGGGGAGTGTTCAAAGTTTCAAATTTTTCAACAATTGACATTGTTAAGTGCAAAAACGGGAAGAATGTGTGTGTGCACAAAGGGGGAGAATACATGTACAATGTGTGTGTATAGCAAGATCAATAACTCTTTTTTTGTGCTCAAATATTATCTGCATTATCTCCTCCCAATTGCATTTTGTTTGATCTTACTGCACACACATATCTTGATATCACATACTATTGTGTTTTGCACCAAACAATGCAAAAGGGGAAGATTGTTAGGGAAACGTCATATCATATGTGACATGACATCTTTTAAATCTGAGTTGACATGTTTGATGTTTAGGTGTCCTGTTAAATCAGTATTCAGGAAAAACTTTTAAAGAATATTTCGTAATTTGAAAAAGGAATACTGCTGCTAATAGTCTGGAACTATTTGCATAAAATATTAAATGCTTTAGAATATAGAATTTTGCGTGTCATGATAGAAATCAGAATATTGCTGCTATTAGTTTTTAGAAACTAAATATTATGTGCAACCATTAGATTTTAGAAATGTGAATAATATTGCATTTTTTTAAACTAAGTATTACTTGCTGCTAGCAAGTTTTTGGTGCTTGAGATTTTTTGGAAATAATATTAACCTTCTAGAATAGTTACTGAATATAAAAAATTGATCAACCAAGCTTGATTAACTGTTCATATGAAGAAGCTCTGCTGAACGAAACCAGAAAAAAGGAGAGAAAAAAATCTGTGCTGTCTTCTTCAAATTCCTATAATTTCTAAGAGAGCTTGAGCAACGGCGGCTGTGACTGTTTTTCCGGCGAGCTTGAGCTTGAGCTTCAGCAACGGCGGTGACTGTTTTTCCGGCTGGCTGGGTTCACGACGGCGAGCGGCTGATCACGGGCAAATCGGCACTAGGAACGTACAGCAGTATCAGCAGTGCAGGCGATTTGCAGCAGAGAGCACCGATCGGAACAGGCTGTGTCTTCTTCTAATTCTCTGGTTCGGTCGTCCAACTGCTGGTGGCGAGCTTCAGAACAACGAAGCAGCAACGTCTCGAACCAACACGAGCAAGACAGCAGAACAGGAGAAGTTTTGTGTTGTGCAGTAGTAGCAGTGCAGGCGTATACAAGACAATACGAGCAGTTGGGGCTAGTTTGTGTTTTTTTTTTTTTTTTTTTTTTTACCGTGCAGCAACACAGAGAAGAATCACGAGCAGCAGTACAGGACTCTGTGGTGTTATTTTGTTCTAATCTCGCCAGATCTGAAACAGCCATCGCCGAATCTACATCAGCCATCGTCGGATCTGCAACCAACATCGTCAAAACCCCTTCAATCTCGCCGGATCTGCAACCATATTCCTATTGTGCATCTGTTGTGCGTGATCCACGAAGAAAATAAAAACTCAACTGCGAGTCTGTGCACCGCGAAGAAGAAGGTATGGTTGTTGGTCCATGACGAAGAGGAAAACCTTGCACGAAACGCACATCTAGTCTATGTTTGGGTGTTGTTGCACGAAGAGGGAACACATCTGTGAGTGAAGAAATTTCAGATCTGAAATTGAGTGAAGAAATTTTAGATCTGAAATTGAGCGAAGAAGAAAATTTAGATTTGAAAGTCTAAATTTCAGATTTGAGAGTTGGTGTCCGCACATCGACGAAGAAGACGACGGACAGAAGAAGAAGGAGACGCGCTGCAGCCGGACAAACATACTATGTGCATTGCTATGGACTGCTGTGCATGGTATACATTGTTACAAATTCGTAGAAGCAGCTGATGGTGTATTGATGGTAGTGTGTTGTTACTGTGTGGACGTAGAAGAATAAAGATAAAGGGAAACGTGATTCTCTAAAAATTTGGTTAAGCAGTCATTAGAGCACGTCTAGGGGGGACAGCGAAGAGGTGTTGTTCGGTGTGCAACGAAGAACGAAAACCACCAGTTTTATGCTGCAGGTGGTGAAAAACCAAGCGGCGATGAAGCAGGTGAGAGTATGGAACTCTACTAGTCTTAACACATTGATGATTGAGGAATGCTCCCATTCGAGAACATTTCGAATGGATGTTGAAATTGCAGCAGGGAAGTGGCTCAGACAGGCAGTATGGGAGGCGTCTAGAGAGGCGAGGGATGGGTCTTTCAAAAAGGTAAGAAGATATACAGGAGCCACATTGGTGCTTGAAACATTTACTAACAAGAGGGGTAATTTCATG
>JAJIYU010019501.1:0-10759 GCA_030144865.1 Tinospora cordifolia | reverse complement strand
ATGTTTCCCCATTAAGAAGAGATATTTTCTAAAGAAATGTCTCTCAACAAGAATAGACATTATCAAAAGGACATATCCATTTAATGAACATGTGTCATGTGTAGGGATACAACTATTCTACACACATTTTTACCTTTCCAATTTTTCATTCATCTAAAATAAAATTTCAATATTAAAAATTTCCAACATAGATAGACCAATTTTATAATGTTTTCATGTTGCAATTAAACATTTTTCATTCTTTGGAAAAAAAAAAGAGAAAATACACGTATTTTGAAAAACTGTAGGAGTAGTTAAATACAAGAAAAGGTTTGCATAGCCCCACCATCGAAAAGAATAAAAAATAAATATTACAAATCGACACATTAATGGTAGTGTTAGTAAAGTGATACACAAAATTTTTGTACAAACTACTCTTAATTTTATTTTTTCCGTTTCTTTTTTAATCTTCTTGAGTTTCAAACGTTGTTTATGAAGAGTGTATTAGTAGTCAAAAGCTTATTGATAAGTGTCTTTTAGAAAATGCTTTTATCAATTGTCTTATTTTTATTTTTCATAAAGTAGGCCCAGCTTCTTCCAAAAGCTGAAACTTAAATACATAGGTTAGCTAAAAGTAATTAGTGTTAACAAATATTTCCAAGAATATTTTTACTCCAATTTCTTTGCAAAACCTTTTATATATGGATGGAACCGTTATAGGATGTTAAAATCTTCAATTACTTCTTTTTATTAGTTTTAAAAAGGTGATAAGCAGGTCTCTTAACGTGAGGGCATCTATTTGTGTTCCACCAATTTATTATATATGCCTCTATCAACTTTTTTTTAATGTCTCAAGATATATCTATTCATACTTCAAATCTTTATCTTTTTTTAGGAAAATGGAAAATCAGGGGCAAATTGTAATTGTGTATGGGTCTTTCACTACCTATTCATAATCAGAGTTTGCCCCATATTTTCTACTTTTCTTTAAAAAAAAAAAAAAAGACAAAGAGGAAAAATAAAAAAAATAAAAAAAATAAAAAAAAGAAGAAGAAGAGGGGAAAGAAGATTTAGAGTATAACTAAGGGTATTTTAAAAATTTTACAAAAATTTTGATCGGGATACAGATAACATAATACTGGTGGAATACAAATAAGCACACTGTTTAATATTGATAATGAGTAGTATGATCTAGTGGTTGGCACCTCGATTCTTGTCAAACTAATCATCGGTTGTTGGTTCTTGTCGCCTCTAACAACATGCTCTCCCTAACGTGACCTTCCAAGGCAGACAAATGTTACCATACTCATCTAGTAGTGCATTCAAAAATTAAAAAAAAACACAAGCATATTACATAAAATGGAGAACTCAATTGAATGGTTATATCTGCAATGTTCTCCTTTTTAATTTTAACGGCACTGTTTTTCTATTGGATCTTTGACCCCAATATCTTCATTAAATCTATTATAGGTAAAAGTAGTCTAATGTTTAAATATTGTAACTACATATAAAATAAAGTACCTTCTCTTCAACTATCTTAATTACCTAAATTTGAGTTTACGCTATTGCTTTATGCATATACGTCTTATTATCTCATAAAATCACAAGAGAATTTCATTTAAATCAATTACTTATCACTAACACAATCATTGATTTAAAATTTCCCTTCTTTTTTTTTTTTTTTTTTTTTTGGAGGGGGATTACCAAATAGCATATGATTGGTCAAAGAAAGAAATTTTGAAACTCAACTACCATCCATTCGCACAAGTACATTTCTAAAAGTAAACAACAAGCTATTGAATCTTCTCAAGAACATGTAGCACCTCTTTCATGCTTGGCCTTCTTTGTGGAGCTGATGAAACACAGCTAAACCCTATCTTAAAGCATGTAACCAATATCTCCTCCTTTCCTTCCATCTCTTTCCTTATACTCATATCAACCATTTTCAAAACCCCATTTGAATCCTCGGGCCATGCTCCCCTTATATTTCCTTGACCTAATTCCTCGTCCGATAATATTTTTCCTGTCAACAGCTCCAAAAACACTACCCCAAACGAGTACACGTCCCACTTCGGGTTAGGTTTCAAGTTTTGAAGCGACTCAAGGGCTCGATAGGATGACGGGCCAACAATCGTGTTGGGGGTAGGGCACGGACTAAGACCATTATGAAGGTCTTGTAAGCTTTCAGTTGAAGCTGTTGATCGATGGCTTCCAAAGTTCTGGGCTGAACTGCCCATTTTGATACCATTGTCGCCCCACATTAGCCTCTCAATCCCAAAATCACTTATTCGAGGCTCCATGTCCACGCCCAAGAGAATGTTGCTTGGTTTGATGTTCCCATGCACGTGCTTCTTTTCATGAAGGAAAGAAAGTCCACGTGCAGCTCCTCTTGCAATTCTGACCCGTGCCTCCCAAGGTAGATTGAATTGAGAAGATGCCCTCTTCTTTCCTAATATAGCAAAAGATGAACAATAAGAAAAAAAGATTAAATTGAATTTTTTAGTTTTATATTAAGTGCATAACAGGAATTTGAGCATGAAATTTTTAAGTATTAGATGACGTCAATTTGCAGAGGAAATTAGAAATAGACACAAAAGCTCATATTAACACCACGTGGCAGGCACAGGTTGACGGGCCGTTACTTTTTAAAAGGTAAGAGCTGTCAATGTAAAGAGTGACGTATTGACATCTCATACATACCTTTTTTTTTTGGATTAGGAGTCTCACTATCATGCGCTGTGGTACTAGCTTTAGCCATGCAAGGGAAATTCAAGGTAGTTGAAACATTATGAAAATATTTTTATTAAAATCAGCTAGAAAATAAAACTGTTACTTTATCCATTACATTACATACCGCGCAACTACCAGCGAATTTCAGTGAAGGACCCCCCATATCCTTATTAAAACTAAAAATAAGATCAATTTATTCATTAAAAAATATAAGAACGTTAAAAATAACAATGTAAATGATTCTCTAATAATGTTGGAGAAATTTGTCAGTATCAATTTTGTTTCTTTAATTTAATTTGACGGTGATTAATTTTAAATCAGCCACACTTTCTTAAAGGCATTTTCAACTCATTATGCTTCCATTTCATTTTATATTTTTATTGTTTTTAATCTTTGATAATGGTTAAAATATTTATAAATAATATAAATATAAAAATATAAATAGCATTAAAACAAGTGTTCCGTTGTTTTTTTTTAAATAGTGTAAAAAATATAATCAGTTGGGATACTGTAATAGCTACTAGAAACAAAGACCCAAGAAAATGGTGCATTTTAGGGAAAACAGGGAAATATCAGTACGGTGCGTCAACTTACTGTAAGTGAAGTTGGCGAGGCTGCCGTTGGGTACATGATCGTAGATGACGAGCTTATCATCTGAACCCCAGTAAAACCCTCGAACCCGAACCAAATTGGGATGGCGCAATTTTGCAATGAATCTGATCTGATTCTCGAACTCCTTGAGCCTCTCGATCCTGCTCTCCCCAATCCTCCGAACCGCGAACGTGGTTCCATCTTCGAGCACAGCCTTGTAAACTATACTCGAACCGCTCGCTCCGATTATATACGCCGACGCTCTGAGCAGAGTCTCCAGTTCAAGCTCTGTTTCTCCGTCTACTGTTACTAGCCGCCCGCCTTTTTGCGGTTGTTTCGGCTTCTGATTATTAATGCCCAATCCATCTTCTTCTTCGTTCTGCGTTTCAGAATCGGAGCTTGTGCTTTCTCCGTCGTTGTCGCTCTCTTTTCTAAAGCAAGAAGAGAATGCAAATCTGCTTGGAGTTGGTTCTTTCTGAATTGCGATTGCAGAGCTATTTGTTTCAATCGATTTGTCCGTCTTCTTCTTGTTCTTCTTTGATTTGTACAAGTAGAAGAAAATTAATGAAATAATCGTAATTACAACTATGTCTCCAGCAATAATGCCCATAATCGTTCCGAGCTTCGGTGCTTTTTTCCCTCTAGATTCACTTGATGCTTCTGCTGTTGTTGGCTTTGTAGAGGATTCCGGTGATCGGTTTGTAGCGGGTTTGGGTAAGACAGCAATAGCAGGTGATGTTGGAGATGAGTTAGCGGGGCTCGATGGAACATAACACGGATTTTTAAGTGGTTTTCCGCACAGATTCGGGTTTCCAGCAAGCGACTCTGTTTTCTGAGAAAGAAACGACTCAGTTTCGGGGACTTTTCCTGTGAGATTGTTGAATGAAAGATCAAGCGTGACGTTGTCAGATAATTGGTCTGCGAATTCGATTGGGATTTCTCCGGAAATACTGTTGTGTGAAAGATTCAAGTACCGAGTAGTCTGTCCGGCGAAAGCCGGAGGGATAGAACCGTTGATCAGGTTAGAAGAGAGATCCAAAATCTGAATCGAGTCGAAACCACTCGGCAATTTTCCGGACAAGTAGTTGTTCTGGAGAGAAAGAACGGTGAGGTTCCGGAGAGAGCTCAGACTGCGTGGGATTTCTCCGGTGAGAGAATTATCAGACAAATTAATCAACTGAAGACTCTGCAAGTTGTACGGAGAATCCGGGAAGCGACCGCTGATGAGATTGTTCGAAATAGCGAGTATCTGAAGCTCCGAAGCGTTGAACAGAGAATTCGGAAGAGTTCCGTTGATGAAATTGTTGGAGAGATCGAGTCGCCGGAGGTGCTCGATCATGAACAAATTCCCCGGAATCTCACCGGAGATTCGGTTACCGGGAAGAACCAATTCGACTACGCGAGATTCATTGGCCATTCCCTCGTGCCGGAAGCCGGCGCACGTGACTCCCTTCCATGAACACGGGGTCTGGTCTTCGTAGTTCCAGTTCTGCAACGCTGTTAATGGGTCACTGACGACGGAATACTTGAAAGAAAGCAAGAGAACTCCATCTTCGTTAAGCCCACATGAAGGAATTACATGAAGAAGAAGAAGAAGAAGAAGAAGCAGAAGAAGAAAATGGTGAAGACGAATGTTATTCTTACTCGTAACTTGGAGATTTTCCGTTACGAAAATTCTCATGTTTTCTTCAATCGATACATCTCTGTCTGAGAACTGAGTAATAGAGATACAAGAGGAGCGTCGTTAGAGGTATTAGTCACCTAACCACATTGCTCTATTTTATTTTATTTTTAATCAATTTCTTCATTTTTTTTGGTTTTGGTGACCGACTTGTCAACGAGATCAATAAATAAAAATAATAATATAAATAGAATAAAGAAAATAGCATGTCGGAGATTTTCAGAGGTGGATAGGGAGACCCCTGTCCCATGCTCAACGAGCTTATTGCAGGTGAGCATCTAAAACTCTGATTCAGTGCTCCGCGCGGTTACACAAGTAATCTTGATGACTAAATCCAGGCCCTTCAATACACCAGTTAAAGTGAACCCCGGTTCGCCTAGAGTTTTGACGGTGGATCCTGGTTCAGGATAGCTCATTCCAATTTTATTACTATCTCTATTCTCTTCGCTTTCGGCAAGAATTGAGGAGAGGGTTTCACTTTCTTTACTTCACTGCTTAGCAGCTGACCTCAGCTTAAAGCCTCATGACGCAAATGCTGCTTCTGCAGCCGGCGATCCGGCACGAGGCGGCGACGCTTCCTTCTTCATTGCCTCGGCTTCCTCGCCGGAACCTCCACCACCGTCACGGGGCCCGCGTTACCTTATCTCATCCTCTCAAACCTCTCCCGCAAACGCCGATTCTCTCTTCGTTTTCTTCTTCTTGTTTGATCCGGAAAATCTTCACAAGGACAGGAAGCGCCGGCATCGCCGCCGCCGCAAGCGCCTCCGCTCCCGTATTCTCCAACGACGAATCAGAGTCGGCGAAACTCGCTCAGGTTTTCGTTCTTTTCTCTCAGTTTAAAACTGAATGGATTATTGGTAATGTGGATTGGGTGAAGAATTGAGTGTTGTTCTCTTTCTTTCTTTGTTTTTGTTTTTGTTTTGTTTTGTTTTGTTTTGTTTTTTTTTTTTTTTGGATTTTTTTTTGAATGATTAGGTTGCTAAGAGATTGGAGAACACTTCCAGGTACTTCAAGCGGCTAGGTGGTTTAGGGTTTTGGGGTCAGCTAGTTTGCACTGTGGTGGCCGCGGTGATTCTTTCTTTCTCCATCGTTATAACTGGGAAAATCTCATCGCCATTTACGTTCTACTCCACAGCTGGTGGTATTGTGGCCGCGTTTGTTTCGGTCTTTTGGTCATTTGGTTATATTCGCCTTTCTGACAGGCTTCGGAGAACTGCTAATGATCCTGCCAAGGTGCTTTTCTGAGCCTCTAGGTTGTATACTTGATTTGATTTTATGTTTTTATGATTTTATGATTAATCTTTGTTTATATTTGATTGGTTACTCTTTTATGAGTGATTCTACAAATCAATTAGAATAATTAATTCGTCCTCATTGTACTAATTTTTCTAGGTTTAATGTGTACGATTTGTCAAATTTTAGGAGGCATAGCGTGCAACTACTTGCCAATAATTGAAAGCTTGACTATTCCCCTTGGTTCTATTAGAGATGGTCAATTTGGAGGTGTGTTTATTTTGTGGTTTCCAAATGCATTAGCGAACTTTTTACCATCCAAATAGCAAAAGGAATGGGGTTAAGGTTTGTGATGTAGCATGAACCTATGTATCATCTGATTGAATAGAGCAAGAAAAGAAGAAAAGAAGAAAAGAAGAAAAGAAGAAGAAGAAGAGGAGACGATATGAAAGAAAGATATTTGCAGAGAAAACCACCAGAGAGCGCATTTTCTTATTGAGAGATGATCTCTGTTTGTATTACATAATCATCTTCTCACATAACAAACTCTCAGAACAGCTCACAGATGCACACTTACATTAGTTTCTCTTACAATAGAGCAACAACCCAACTATTAGCTATCAACAACTAAAGTTCAATTATCTTTTTCATTACTCACCTAATTTATATCTCTAACATCCTCCTCAAGCACACTAGTAGATCACGAATAGTGAGCTTGGTACGCAATAGAAAAAACTGAGAGGTAGTCAAGGTTTTTGTGAAGATGTCTGCAGCTTAATCTAGTGTTGGCACATAACCTAGAACCCACCTTCTTCTCAGTAACCTTGTACTGAACAACATAAAGATCAAATTCTATATGCTTAGTGCGAGCATGTAGAACAGGATTATGATCCATTGTAATAGTACTTTGATTGTCACAGCAAAGTGTAGGAACATGTGGTTGTGAAATTCTCATCTCTTGAAGCAATGACTACAACCAAGAAGTTTCAGCATCCAATGAAGCTAGACTTTGAAATTCAGCTGCTGTAGAGGACCTTGAGACTGTATGTTGGTTTTTAGCACCCCAAGCAATAAGATTAGAACCAAGAAACACACACGACCCATAAGTAGAACGCCAATCATCAAGATTGGATGTCCAATTAGCACCTGAAAATCCCTTGAGCTTCAAATTAGCAGCTGAAGATGAAGACTTAGTGATGTTCAAGTCAAAATGGGAGGTGCTTTTGAGTTAGTGAAAAATTCTTTTAACAGCCTTCCAATGATCTGTCAACGGAGATTGTATAAATTGACAAACCCTGTTAACAGCATAGGCAATATCAGGACTAGTTATTATGATTGACTGTTATGTACCTACAACTGATTGATATTCAGTAGCATGAGACAATGGATCACCATGATGACCTCCAACACTTGAAACCATAGGAGAAGGAGCAGGTTTGGCACCTAAGATGTTAGTTTTTTCTAACAAATCTTGAATGTATTTATGTTAAGAAAGATGCAGTCCAGTACTAGTATTGTAAATCTCAATGCCTGGGAAGGAGTGAAGATGTCCAAGATATTTGAGAGCAAAGCAATCATTTAACTGAGTGAAAAGCTTACTGATAGCAGAAGAACAATTCTAGGAATGATAATGTCATCAACAGAACAACAATATAAAGAATGTGACTAGAAGTAAATTGCCAAAACAGAGAATGGTCGAATTTGCATAAAGAAAAACCAAATGTGGATAGTATATGCTTTGACTTTTCAAACTAAGCTCCAGGTGCCTACTTTAATTCGTAGGGAGATTTATGTAGTTTTCAAATATAATGATGCTTAGATGAATCTTCAAAACCAGAGGGCTAAACCATGTAAACTTCCTCATCAATGGTACCATTTAAAGGCATTGTTGAAGTCAAGCTGGCATAAGGACCGCCCATTAAAAAATGCAATTGAAAGAAGAACACAAATTGTTGATGGCTTTATTATTGGACCGAATGTCTCAAAAATATCAAACCCCTCAAGTTAATGAAAACCTTTCGCTGCCAATTGTGCTTTATGTCTAATAATAGAGCTATAACCATTCTTTTTTGGCGAAATATCCACTTGTAGCCAATCAGTTATCACCCACCTTCCTCCTTTGTTTGTCATAATTGTCAGGTTGACAAATCTCATAAACGACCATTCTCACATTCCAATACTGTCTTTACCAAACCCCTTGAACTTGTTGTTGCTGATGTTTGGGGACCAACTTCTATGCGTTCTTCTAATGGACACAGATATTATGTGAGTTTCATGTACTAGATACACATGGTTATTTCTTATTCATTCTAAAGGAGAAGTTTATAGAATTTTTATTTAGTTCTAAAAACAGGTTGAGTTGTTTCCTTCTTATAAGATAAGGGTGTTACAAATTGATAATGGTTGTGAATTTTTAGTTCTTCCTTCTTATCCTGCTGATAACGGTATTCTTTTTCATTGCTCAATATCCTTATACACATGAGCAAATTGGCTTGATTGCGAGGAAGCATAGCAAATTATAGGGACTGGTTTAAGTCTTCTATCTCAATCCTTTATGCCTATCAAATTTTGGGAAGCTTTTCCAATAGTGGTTTATCATATAAATTGAATATCATTTGTTGTCTTACTTGGAAAATCATCTTATTTGTGTTTTATTGGAAATGAACCTCATTTATATCTCTAACATTGTGATATGGTATTAGAGATATTTGCAGAGATAAAAACTAGAGAGAGCATTTTTTTTATTGAGAGATGATCTCTATGTATATTATATACTCACCTATTGACGTAACAAATTGTCACAAAAATTAAAAAAATGTCACACTTACATTGTTTTCTCTTACAATTGAGTGACAACCCACCCATCATCTAGCCAGACCTAAAGTTCAATTATCTCGTTTATTAGTCACCTGATTAATATCTCTAGCACTATGTTATCCTCCTTTATTTATTTATTTATTTTATTTTTTTAAGATTATAGTTTCCTTCCCTAACGATCTGACTAATTCACGAGGGCCCCACTCACTCACAAGGCAAGGATTTGGGAGATCCAAGGCATAAGATGAGTCCACCCCTTTTGAAGAGTTTGGAGAATCTTAAGGGGGAGGGTTGGAAGTTGAACTCACAACCTCCTTGATCATGGTCCCTTCTCCCAACCACCTTGCCACTACCATGATGGATGTGTAAAGCTACGTTATCCAAACCTTTTACTCTGGCTTACCCATATCCAACACTTCATGTTAGAACATTATGAGATATGTGTACAACTTCTTTACTTTTAGAACATTACTAAATAAACTCTTCAACAAAAAAAAAAAAAAAGAGAAAACACTAAAGAAAATAACAACTTATATATGAAATTCACTTATAAGTGAGAGAACAAAAAGGATAATAAATGAGGGAAAATGAGGGAAAAAAAAGAAATACATATAATGTATTTGAATCCTTGTATCCCTAAATTTGAAAGTAAAAGAGTAAGACTTTTAGACATAAATTCAACACGCATACCCAAATCCAAGTAACACAATTGCAAAGAGAATTTATCGTTTGATCTCTTTCTTGTTCGCCTTGGACTGGCCTAGCTAATCATGGATTACTCACTCAAATTATTCTTAGTTTCCTATATGGTTGGATGTCCTATTAAGTAGGGAGTGTAAGATGGTTCAAGTTGAGTTGGGTTTTGGCCCAAGCACTCACTTAACCCACCACTTGATGTTAAAGTGAAGAGCGAGACCAAGTTGACTGATCAATCATTGAGCTAGGATGGGTGAAAATATAAGGAGAAGAGGCTTCCTACTTTAGGGTTTGAGAACGGAAGAGAAGGATGAAAGGGGCAGGAAAGTTGAGATGCATAAATTTAGTGGTTTACGTAAAAAATTTATAAATTGGGAGGAAAACAATATTCTTTTAAAATTGGATTTGTACAAAACCATCTATGCATAGAATTTCTTTAAGACATCAAAAAAGAGATATTCTTTCTGACAATGTAACCATGTGATTAGAGCTATGTTATAGTACCCTTTACTTTAACTTTATGTACTTTCGTTGACTCTGCATGATAGAACATGGGTATGGTATGTGTTCAACACTTTAGATTTTATAATATTGCTCAATGAACTCTTCCATAGAAATAAGAGAAAGTATTGCATATTATAATAACTAACAGATTCTTTTCAAAAAAAAAAAAAAAAACTAACAGATAAATTCATCTAAGTGAGAGAACAAAAAGAATAATAAATGAGCGAAAATAAGGGAAAAAAACATGTAATGTTGCCAAGTCCTCGTGTCTTATAATTTGAAAATTAATAGAGACAAACATCTAAATATATACCCTTGTCCCATGGTGACACTTGAGTATAGGATTACAGAACTTGTCAATTAATTACTTCTAACTTGAAAACATACATAACCATATATCGTACTTTTAATATAGAATATTACTAAATTACATGAATTATAAATGACATCATCAATATCCTTGGAGAAAGCACAAGAAAGATATCATTATTGAAGAATATATATGCCTTGTACCTCTGTCCATCTCTC
>JAJIYU010019500.1:0-10773 GCA_030144865.1 Tinospora cordifolia | reverse complement strand
TTGCACCCAAAATTTCTTAAAATCTTTGAAATTAATTTATTCAACTTATTTTATTTATTTTTTTCAAACTTATTTATCTTTAATTATTTGACAAAATTTTGGGGTATTACAAGGTAGCATTACCACTTGGGAAGAGATGGGTCAGAAGTTTTTATAGAAGTATTTCACTCTAGCAAAAGTGCACCATTTGAGGTGAGATAAGCTCGTTTAAACAATCAAATTTTGAATCTCTTTATGAAGCTTGGGAGAGATTCAAAGACTGTAACTCAGGAGTCAGCATATTCTCAATCTGAGCCTCAACAACATCAGTCTGTGCCTCCTATCCTTGTGGTTTAGTCTCATTAGATGCGGCTGTTCTAGTAGCGTATCCCTTGGATCCCCATACAATCAAAACTCATTTTAGTATCCAATAAGGTATCACAATGAAAAGTTTCAAGAAGAATATTAATTTGGGTACACAATATGTCTTTCCTTATCCTTGGGATACAAAATGCTTTTCCAAACTTGAGCAAATAACTATCCCGTCTTTATTTGTTTATTGTGTCTATTTCCTCAAGTTTTCATTTGTCCGTGCCATCATGACACTAGATTTATTTCTTTAGGTTCTCGATTTGTTCAATGACATATCAGTTCATGTTTCTAAGTTCTATTTGAGGATTATGAAAGTCTGCTAATATTGTTGAGTACAAGATTTTGAGTTTTATAAAGTAAAATAAATATCACTTTGACTACTATGATGGTACTTGGTTTTTATCTTCACTTTCTCATATTTAATTTCAAAAAAATGAAACAAGATCATAATAATTATTATCAAAATTTAAATAATCAAGAAAAGATAAAAACATATATGGCATGCTTGAAAATTGAAAAATAAGCTTAAGCATGTTTTCTAAGCATGTTATGCTATCATGTATGAATTAAAACATGAAACCATGTTAAATTGAAAATAAAGCTTGATCAAACATGCTTTAAACTAAAATATAAACATGCTGAAAACTAAAAACGTTAACATACTAAAGACTTGAAGTAGTAAAGGAGTTCTAGAAATCTCCTCCACCTTAATCCGAGATTCTTTTGAATTCGCTAGAGGTTCCCCTTATCTACCACTTTCAGAACTTCAAGAACTTTTAACCACCAACAACAACTACTACAACAACTCTCTAAAATATTGAAATAATAACTCGTCAAACAAGAGAGAAAAGAGGGTGAGAAGAGGTACCAAGAAGAAGGCAAGAACAAACAAAGAGGGAAGTGTCAACTCTTTGCTTTGGGATGAAATGAAAGTGAGCAAGGGGGGTTTATATAGATGTTCATGAGAGCATATGGGATGTTCTAAGGCAGCCTTGGGTAGCTCACAAAAATTTGGGCAAGTTTCTATATATAAAGGGGATGGTTTGCATAAAGAGGGCAAGTGTGCTCATGGTTGGCAAGTAGGACCACTATGACTTTCTAATTCAAAAGATATGAGTACAATCTTGTTTCCTAACTATGTGTAAACACAAAAGAGGTTTAAATCATATTCTAATTCAAATGGAATGTCCCCTATGTGTTTATGACAACTTTCCTTTTTGGTTTACTTACAACGAATACTTTTCCATTTTCTTATTTCTTGGGCTTCAAGCATGGGTGTACACTATCAAATTTGAGGGAAAACCATATAATAGTCAAAGATGCTCATCTTGGTTCCAAGAAACTATCTAAATAGGGTTGCTCACATGTGTGCACACAAACATGTAAGTGGTTGGGCCGATTTTGGCTTAAGTGGGTGTGGGTGTACACAGTCAAGTGGGGGTGGCCATGACTTCATGGATTCATAAAAATCAAATAAAAATTAATATCTTCTTATTTACATAAAAGTATGATTTATATGTTATAGTTTTAGAATCACATGAACCTAATGCATATTTTAAGGTATGGTTTGACCCTAGATAATTTTCTTTCAAAAACTTTCCTTATTTATGACCCACTGAGGTCACTAGGAAAATGAAAATCTAAATCTTGGCCAATTGTTCTGATTTTTGGATATTTCATTTATTTTGTTAGTTCATGTCATTCTGTTTCATTTTGAGTCATTTCGACGAAGTACCCTAAATGACAATTCTCTCTAATTTGGACCCTTGAAGAGTGTTTGGCAAATAAAAACCCTAACTTTGACCAATTGTTCTAATTTTCGGATATGTTGCCCATTTAGTTGGTTCATATTACCTTACTTTATTTCAAGTTGTTTTGGGTCCCTAAAGACACCAGTGTTTTCTCCCTAAGTCTTAGGGTATCCTTAGCATCTAACCTAAGGTCAGTATACTTATCTTATTCAATTTCCTTTATTAGGCTTGTGAGCCATTAGTCTTGCCTTTGTTCACCCCTGATCTAATTGCAAAAGATTCGGTGGGCAAGACATGTTGTAGGGATAGGCTCATTTTTCATTTAGGGTTATACCTAGCCTAAAGTTCTCAATCTATTTGAAGGTCAAAGTTTCTTTATCATACCCCACCTTCGTTTCCGTGGACTTGACAACACAGCAAGCCTTTGGTTATTACTAACACTTTCTATTTTGAACCTTCAAAATGTAATAACAAGGATTGTTAAGGGAATAAATTTCATTAGTTGGAAAAGTTTAGGTACAAAATCTCATTCAAGCCAAAATTCATAAATATTAACATATAACAATTTTAAGTAAAGGATTCAATGTCGCTAGTTAATTTTAAAACAAATTTTCTTTCCTAATATTGTAATACTAGGGTTTCTAGGGTAGGTCTTGATCTTCTTGAGCCTCAACCGCAAACATTTTGGCCTTGTTCTGCCCACGGCCTTAATTCTGCCCCTAGTTGGCATTCTACTATTGTTGTCTGCCCTGAGAACGATCATTCTAACCTCTTCCTTGAGTGTTCTGTGGCTGAGGAGCCTGAGCAGGTGTAGTCCGGCAGTTTCTTGCCAAATGACCCTTCTGCCTGTACACATACCATAGTCCCTGCTTTTTCGCTTGTTCTTTTAGTTCATCTTTATTTTGCCCCTGATTCTAAATTTGTGCTGCCTTCCCACCACTCTTATTCTTTTTTTGGGCCTCTGGGTTTTCTATTTCATTACTAGACCTCTTGTTCTTACCTCTCAACCTTTGTTTCAGATTGAGTTCTTGTTCTAGTGTTAGTGGCTTTTCTATAATGTCTTTGTAAGTTTTTAGGCCCAGAGTCTTCACTATCTTTCGAATCTCCATCTTGAGACCTTGGGCAAATCTATTGGCTTTTATTTTCTCTTCCCTGATCAAATCTGGGGAGAATTTGGCTAGTTCGGTGAACTTTGTTTCATATTTAACTACAGTCATGTTCCTCTGATTTAGTCAAACAAAGTCCTCTTGTAGCTTGTTCAAGGTTTCCTCTAGAAAGTACTTTTCGTAAAATATTTCTGAGTTTTTCCAGCTCATGGCATCCACATCTGTATTAGGATCAATCCTCATCATATGCCATCAACTTCTGGCTAACCCTTTGAAGTGGTGTGTGGCCAGTGCCACCCGTATCGACCTAGTTACCTTCAGTACATTGAGAATTTCCTCCAATTTTTGGTACCTGTGGTCCACTGAGATGCAATTTGTAGTCCCATCAAATGAAAGAGGATGGAGCTTCTTAGCTTTATTAGCATCTTCCTCTATTTCTCATCTTCCAAACCTTCCTAAGCCCTTTGATGTTCGGGATCTTGAGCCACAGGTGCTAGCTGTTGAACCTGGATAGGTTCAGGTACTTGAGGATATGGAGCCACCTGAGGGATTATCTATGGAAGTGCCCTCAATAATTGATCTAGCACCCTTTGTGATATCTCATTCATCGTGGCCTCCATCCGCGCCTCCATTCCAGTAGGCAATTCTTGTTCTCGTTGCTCAATTTCATTAGAGGTGGTGGGTTGAGTTAAATACTTCCTTGTTCTAGCCATTTTCTACGATTTGCCTCAACAAACGTTCATACTATCATGACTCAATTCATGTCTTTAGGTTCTCGATCTATTCAGTGGCCTAAAAATTTTTTCTTCTAGGTTTTTTTTTCATGCATGGGTATTGGATATGGCCTCAAAGCAATTAAACATTATAGCATGCATCTCAGACAATCATACAATCAAGCTAGCACAGCAAGGTTCCAAGCTTTTACCTAAGCTTTTAGGTTCAAGTGTCTCATACCACTCTACTCCTTCCACTTAGGCTTCCACCCAGAACAGAGCCGCACCCAAACAATTTCGCAAATTGCTCGATAACTAAGGTTCCCGAGCCCACCATACTCCACTGTCACATACCAGTGAGCATAGAAAAACCCTTTATGCCAGAGTTACCGATCATTCACCACACATGATCCATCATTCTTCGATTCCAAGCTTCCTCCATACCCCCGAATTCCTATGCATCCTATACTACATAGAAATCGAAAGATACAAAAGCTTCTTGGTCCTGTGTCCTGATCAAACAATTTTCTATTTTTACATAAGTTTCAGTTTCTAGCCTATGTCATAAAGATTTATGCTTTTTATCCACTATGCCACTCATGGCTACACCCATGTTTCTACCTAGGGTCAATCCTGTAACACCCCAATTTTCGACCGGACTTCCGTTCACGTGTGGATCGTCGCCCGATGAAAATCGAGATGCTACTAAAATTTTCTTCTGTCAAAATCTTTTTCTTCGGAATACCATTCAAAATCATTAGTTTCCAAACAAATGTCTAGATAATCTCTCATATGAAATAAAAGAATTAAAACAACTTCCTGAGATATTCACTGGTTTCATTAATACGAGTCATCAAATACTGCAGTGGAAAATATTTTAAAACTAATCATTCATGACAAAACCATTAAACAAGAAAAACCATTGAAAAGTAAAACGACTAAAGTTAAACCAGTGTAAATGTATTAAAATAATCCAGTACAATACATAAAACATAGTTTCCAAGTGACCTATCCCTGACGACTTCCCCACAAGGCGTCCAATTCAAAGTGCAGGTCTTCTGGAGTAAGTCAATATACTCTACGTCCAAGTATACCTGAAAAATATAAAGGGTGAGCTCGAAAGCCTAGTGGATCATTCCTACACATCACATGCATTATATAGACCCAATCCAAAACATTACAAACACTTTCAAACATTAGGCGTTTCAAACATTAAATTGTTTGTTGTAACCTAAACTGGAAGAGTTGGTTAGACTCCCAATATTCTTTTGTGATCTAGGATGGAAATAAGTGCATGCATTTTGGCCAGAAACAAGAAATCAAGAACATCAACATCCAAAGATAAGTAACGCTCTGCAGCCTATTACTTATCCCCATGCACGCCCTGCGACCTGTACATGTGAATCACAGTCTAAGGGATAGTAATGCTATGCAGTCAATTACTAAGGTAACGCTATGCAACCTGTTACCAAATCCCAAAGACAAATCAAGTATCGAGCAAAATCTAAGGAAAGGAACACCGTGCGGCCTATTCCTTTTTATTCCCAAGATGTCACAGTCAAAGGTAAGGAACGTTATGCAACCTATTCCTTATGATTCCCAAGACAATGAAATTTGCTATCGACACTAAGGGTCAGGAATATTTACGATACTATGCAGCTTGTCGTACCGGTGTGTGTAATTCTTATTTAGCCATCAATCTTAATTTAGTGAAGCAATCATGCATTCAAGCCCAAAACATTCAATCAACATGATATCAGAAATAGATCAATGAAATATCACATAAGCGGTAAATCTTAATAGAAATTATGCATAGCGGTAAATCATTCGACAATTCAACAATTTCAACCAAAGTGTCCAATTCGAACAATTCAAATCAACCTTTTTCAAAACATTAACAACCTATAATCTATTCAAACAATGTCTTGAATTTTAAATCCACATAATACATGTGAGAGAGGAAATCATGCCCACCTGAATTCTTGGCGATTTCCTACTCCTTTGTCGCTACGACTGTCCTAGAGCTTTTTATCTACAAAATAATTATGGCGTATGATTTCTCGATTAATATTTCTATTATTTTCTTACTACTAAGGTTCACGAGGAATTAAACACATTTTTAAGAGTCTTTTGTGTCCCTACACTTATATTACCTATTAACATGTTAAATTTTAATTATCTAAATTCATTTAAATTGTTTACCTCTTTGTTTAAAGCTACTAAAGTTTCATCACTTAAAATCTTTGAATTTTTCTAACTTACCTTTAGGTTGTTAAAATACCTTTATTAATTGATTTTAGTATCTTCTAATTCTTAATTCTAATTTATCAATGGTCATACCCAATTTAAATCATCACTAACCTGATTTTTTTCACTTTAATCATTAATCTCATGATATAATTCGATCTACCTTAATAATCCCCATTTGACTTTGATTATCCACTAACTATGTTTAATTTAAATTATCTAATTCATTAACCCCTTACCTCTTTAATCTGATCAAATACTGATTGATGAAGACACTGCCACCATAACTCATCACTCGATCGTGTTCTGCTCACCGTCCAGCTAGCACTTCCAGTAACTCATCACCGTTTCTCTGTTCATGCATCACCGTTCCACAGCAGCTGCAGCACCTAGCCTCCTCTGTTCACCTTATCCACCATCGCTAGCACCGTTAACAGAGTAACCATGCTCTGTTCTTCACGCACCCACAGTAGCAGCTGTACAGTTCCTCTGTTCTCCTTCTCCCTTCTTGGCCAGCACATGAGCAGCAGCAACGTGCTGCAATTAGCAGCAGCAGCAGCAGGTTGCAATGGCAGCAATAGCTGCCTCTCTTCATCTCCTTCATTCAGCCTTCTCTGTTCGGCAGTCAGTGAGCAGCAGCAGCAGCAATTTATGCTGCTCTGTTCTTCGTTTTTCCTCTCCTTCTTTCTTCGGTCCACGGTGACAGCAGCAGCACGCACGGCCCATCTTCTTCATCTCTTCCTATCATTTTCCAGAAGCAGCAACTCATGTGCTACTTTCGTCTCTTCCTCTGTGTTCGGCGGCCCATGAGCAACAGTAGCAACTTACGTTGCTCTGTTTTTCGTTTTGCTTCCCTCCACCTATGCCAAGTAGCAGCTGCAGCAAGAATAGAGCATCAACGTCCTGCTCTATTTTTTTTTCCTTTCTCTGGTCGTCTTCTTCAGCTCAATCCAAATAGACAATAAGCTCTTCTTCTTCATTTAACAGCAGCTGTGATAACACTAGCAGCCGCGTCTTCCTTCTGTTCGTCTATCATGGCTGTTGCAACAGCAGCTTATGCTCTGTTTTTTTCATCTTCCTCACTCATGCTCATAGTTAGCCCACCAACTCGTCTTCTTCTTCGTCTTCTCTGATTTTTTTCAGTTGCTTCTCTTCTTCTTCTCTGCAACTCCTCTTGTGACTACGACCAGCTTCCTTAGTTTCAGTTTCCAGCCCCATTTCCCGACGATCACCCCTATTTATAATTGTCGACGATCGTTCTCGAACACTTCGATTCACTGCCAATTTTTCTCCGCGAATGTTCCCGATTCGTCTCTCCACCGCTTGAGTTCGAAGATGCTCGAATTTTTCGCATGTAAAAGTTTTAAGGATGCTCAAAATCGTTGAACCGCCAAATTAGCTGAAATTTGGTTTTTATTTTGTTTTAGTTATTTTATTTCTTTATTTATTTATTTATTTTCTACTAATCATTTTTATTTGTGCCCATCATTTTATTTGATTTCTACACATCAATAAGGTTTATTTTATTCATATGCACTAATAATTTATCAATCAAAATTTGAATTTAAGTTTTCTCTCGACGCATTTCTTCGAAACCTTGTTATAAATTTTTCATTGCTTTTAATTTATAATCTTTTCATTTCATTACTCTGAAATCATATGCACTAATATTGTATTTTGTTTTATTATTCTTGTTATTAATTCAATCACTCTATATTTTTCTTTTCCACCCTAGTCATAATAAACATTAATTAATTATTTCAACTATTATACACATCTATAAAACAAAATTTATAATTTTATAATGTTGTCATTAGCATTATTATTTTCGATCAAGTAAGAGATTTCATTTTCACATCACTCACGCCTTCGCGCGAGCGCGAGCGAGCGATGAAATAATTTATTTATGCTTGTTCGCTCACGACTTGACACAATCACGAAGTTACGGGGTGTTACAATCTACCTCCCTTAAATGAAATTTAGTCCTCGAAATTTGGGTCAAGTTAATGCACATTGTCCAGCGGTCTGTGTTTCTCATAATCTACTATTCTTTCGCTGTGCCACTCTGATCTTACTTCGAGAATCCTTCATGTACCACCAGATCATTATCTTGTTTTCGATTCATGAATTTACTAGAGCTTTTATTCCCCCATCTTAGATTCATCGTCTAGTAATGCTAGTAGATGTGATTTCGTATCTTTTCTATAGTTATTTTCTATGGAGTAGTTGAAATTTCATCAAGTCCTTCCCATCATTCCTGTCTTAGGTGATTGTGTTCCTATAGACCTCCTATCCCGAGAAATGACTGGTCACTATCCAAAATCAATTACTGCAGTAATAGAATGTAAATCATATTAATCAGGAATGTCATGTGAAATATCCATTCCCTAAGTGGTGGTTGAAGCCTCAGAGATTCAGGCATTAGGAGAAAATTATTCACCTAACAATAAAGAATTTAAGCCACTACCTTCGACATTGATCTTCGGGAGAACGCTTGTAGAGTATTAATCATTAGCATCTTGTTGGAGCAATGCATTGATTCACAATACCAACATCAACTAGACTTTCCTTCATCCATAGACCACATATAGTAGATGTTTTTCTCTCACCTCCTGATACAAACTACCAATCAAAATTTTTTTTATTTTTATTTATTTATTTATTTATTTTGTTGACAATTCATGATCTACTACTATTAAAGTGAAGAATAACATTTATTTTATATGTATACATTTATATATAGTTATCTTCTATTCTCTACTGGTATCGTGGCCCATCTTCATGACCACTACTTCCTATATGTCTATGCCATCTCACGTTTTCGTGCTAGGGTGACTCTAGGTGCATAGTCTCTAAGTTCTCAATTTGTCTCAGTTGTCTAGGGGTTTGTACTTCTAAGTCGACAGCATCTTATCTGTTTCTGGGTACAGGAGTTTGGGTTATAATACTTAGATAATCAAACTATATATATAACAAATAATCATACAACAACCAAGCAACCAAAGCACGCTAGCGTAATGCAATTCCAAAGCTTCCATCTGTGCTTCCAGATCCGTGTGCCCCATCCCACACTCGGCCTTCCACATAGACTTCTGTCCAGAATTACATTACACCCAAACAATGGCGCAAGTGTCTCAATATCCATGACTGCAACTATCCCACCATCATTAACTGGGCCCTTGGCTAACAATAGTGCGATAGTGCAACCATAGACGTTTCTAAGGCTGACGCAAGACCCACCATACTGTAATGCCCCATCCCAGTACAATACAGTGCGTACAAGTTCAGCCAAAGAAATCGATCACTCACCAAACATGGTCCGTCATTCTCTGAATCCAGGATTCCTCCGTACCCCCAAATCCCTATGTGCCCCATCCTACATATAAACCAGAGATACAGGCTCCTCCCGAACTCGGGTCCTGACCAAACAAGTGTGCGTTCAACACATTATCAGTCTCTAACCTATGCCATAAAGTCTTTTAATTTATTTATGATCCACTGTGTCTTTGAGACAACACTCAGTCTCTACCTAGACCTATGGTCATGGTGTTCAACACTAATGCCTTTCTTGTGATGCTATAGTTCCCGAATCAGACTTGTCACCGAGTAGGGATCAACCTTCAAGAATATCTTCCTGAAGTCGGGACCAACCCATCAGGGACAGTTAACCTTTTAAGAATGGCACCAACCCTCAAGAACAACTCTATACGGCCACCAATCTGGGCACTCTTTCCAAAGAAGGCACTAGTCATATGAGGGTCACTATAGAGATACACTATCGGGGGTACTTTTCCAAGGAAGATCATTAACCATTAGAGTTATCCTTCCTCAAGAAGAGGTCAACTATCTGGAATACCCTTCGGTATTCAAGTCACGTCTGTGATCGGTGACTCAGGTGCTGTAGCATCACTTCACAATACCTAGATCTCTACCCATGCTACCCTTTTTCAAATCATATCCAAAAAATCATTTTTCGGTGAAATCAAATCTGGTAAAATTCATTTTCAGTGAAAATCATATTCAATAAAATCTTCATTTCAGTGAAAATCATCTCTTGTAAACTCGAATCTAACCTAGTTTATCATAATACTGAGCTCTGATACCATATTTGTAACACCCCAATTTTCGACTGGACTTCCGTTCACGTGTTACATCACGTGTGGATCGTCGCCCGATAAAAATCAAGATGCTACTAAAATTTTCTTCTGTCAAAATCTTTTTCTTCGGAATACAGTTCAAAATCATTAGTTTCTAAACAAATGTCTAGATAATCTCTTATATGAAATAAAAGAATTAAAACAACTTCCTGAGATATTCACAGGTTTCATTAATACGAATCATCAAATACTACAACGGAAAATATTTTAAAACTACTCATTCATGACAAAACCATTAAACAAGAAAAACCATTGAAAAGTGAAACGACTAAAGTTAAACCAGTGTAAATGTATTAAAATAATCCAGTACAATACATAAAACATAGTTTCCAAGTGACCTATCCCTGACGACCTCCCCACGAGGCGTCCAATTCAAAGTGCAGGTCTTCTGGAGTAAGTCAATATACTCTACGTCCAAGTGTACCTGAAAAATATAAAGGGTGAGCTC
>JAJIYU010019499.1:0-10774 GCA_030144865.1 Tinospora cordifolia | reverse complement strand
AATAATATGATGATGTGTGGACAACTTTGTTTATCATTTGGAGCACTGTTCCTTCTTTCGAGTCTATCACTTTTGTACATTTTAATCGAGTTAACAATCAAATTGCTTACTGATTAGCTATGGATGTTCTTAAAAGAGCTTCATTAGTTTTTTTGGATCATTTTCTCCTTGAAAGTGTTGATGTAATACCCTGAAAATTTGGTATGGAATGAAATGAAACAATTCAATCCCCATTTGGGTGAACTTGGGTGAGAAATGAGACTAAGTTCGTTTCAGGGATAAATTTAGCAAGTCCAAGACCTTCATTTAGTAAACCTTAAGGGCCCAAAACAACCTTAAAATGAAATGATATGACATGAATTGATAAATTGGACAATATATCAAAAAATCATTTCATTTGCTCAAAATTAGGGTTTCATTTGCCTAAGACCCTTCAGTGGATTTTAAATAAGGAAAGAAATTTTTGATAACCCTAGCAAAATAATAGGTTGAAATTTTTATTATTTTCATATAAACCTAAAAATATATGATAAAGACCTTAATTCCTAGCCAATTATGAAATATGAGTTTTTATTAAATTTATGTGGATCCAAAAATTCATAGGTGATGATCATGGGTGATCACATGCAAATTGCATGTGATGACTTCATTGTTTGAAGATCATGAAGATTGATTCTATGCCAAGTATATGATCATGTATGACCACACCTACCTAACTACATGGGACGTTTCACCTTGTTTAGAAACCATTAAGAATGATATCATGTATACACAAACATTTATCATGTACACCATGCCCCTCCTAGGCAAAAATGACTCATATGTGTGTGTGTGTGTGCACGTGTAAATAACCCAAATAGAAGTTTTCAAAGTCTAATTTCTGCTCACAAGAGAAACTCTAGCCATCACAAACAAAGAAGAAACGAAAATCGAAAATAGGAAAGTTACCTACACAAAAGGATGCTCTAATCTCGGTGCCACATAAGGGAAAGACCATTATAACCTTTATGCAGCAAACCTTCGTCGTCCCCTTAGGAATTGTGTGCAAAACCTAGTTGCCACCCTTGTGAGAAACCCCTACTCTAAAATGTCCAAACCGTGCCCCCCTTGTGCTTTAAAAATCTATATAAACCCTCCAAATGCACTCATTCTTCTTTGTTCCAAAACAAGAGCATACTAGTTTCTCTTGATTTTCTCTACCCTATTATTGGCAAACCCCACTCCTTCTCTTGTGTTCTTGAGGATTTTCTGTGAGAAGTTAGGATTTTATATTATGTTTACATTCTTGAAGTTGCTAGTTGTTCTTGAAGTGCATAGAAGAAAGGAACCTCTGCTGAATTTTTCAGAAAACGCTTCTTAAAGTGGATGGGATTTCCTACACTTCTATTTTGCTAGTTTGAGTTTCTAGTATGTTCATGCATCTTTTATTTTCAGTTTAGCACGTTTAGTTTCAGTTTTCAACATGTTTAATTATGATTTAAATTCAATTTATCATGTATCCATGTTTTAAGTATTCATGATACCATGTTATGCGTAGTTTTCATGCTTAGGTTTGATTTGAATTATTAAGCATGCTATGTGTTGTTTTCATGCTTTTTGAATGTTTTATTCTTAATTTTATTACTCTGATTTTAGATTTATGAATATGTGAGAATTAAGTTTAAAACTTAAAGTTTATGAACTACATACTATCATAGTAATCTAAGTAATGCTATGGGTGTTGATTATATGTACTTAGTGTATATGGGTCTCATCATTGAGTATGGGGTATAAACTAAAGTACTTAGAATATGGACATGAGATTCTTATTCTAATGGAATATGACAAGATGAATTCTCTTTTCATCCAAGAGAGGAGTATTTTGATAAGAACATCAAGGGATTAGAACCTCTTTCAGTTATATCAACAATAACCAAAGATATTATTTGAATCACTTAATGTATGTAAGTGTTTAAATTTGAATGTGTTTTGGATTTAAATTAGTAATTTAGTTGTTTATGGAATGATCTATATGTTCACCCCTTCCTCTCATATTTTTTAGAAAATTGAATCATGAAGATACTGAAATTAGATAGGGTTTTAAATTTGCAAATTTATATGTAAGGGCATGTTGCCCAAATTTTGATTGTTTAAATTAAGACTTCCACTAAATTTAGTTTTTAATTTGAGTTATGTACTCTTTTATTATTTGAAATTCAAGTATTTACTTCTTTATTTTATTGAACAAATAAAGATTGGAGCATTTCTGTTATCCCCTTGTAATAGTCTTATTAATTTAATTTGTTTCGGTTGTGTGTTCATCATAAATTAATAAGACTTGGAATAATTGAAATAGAATGTGATGCAAGTTATGTACTTGTAAATGTAATACCGGCCCTACCCGCCTTGTGGTTAAGTACAATTGAAAGTCTCGGGGGTTGGGGTGTCACAGTTGATGTAGAAACATTTTCTTCCTTGATGAATTCATATGTTCTCTTTTCTTTAGAGTAAAATTAAAAAACGTAAAACATAAAAATTAGCCTTATGCGTTTTTGAATGATACATCTCATGGAGAAGAAGCCTAATTTAAATGTTGTACGTTGAAAAGAATATTATTTCGATCCTTACATATAGTACATATAGAGTTTAGAATGTTAATGTGAAACAAGAAGTAGTTATACATAAATATGGGCTAATGTCCTCTCCTAATAGTTAGCAATACGTTATTAATGGAAAGAACCACCTCTTGCCTTGTACAAATAAGGATAATAAATATCTTAACTTATATTTCATGTAATAAACTTGCCCTTTTTTTATGACTGTTATTCTGTCCTAAAAGTACATCCTAATAGCCTCCACCATAGTAACATATCCACATCCCAAGTAAAACTGTTCACTATCGTACTACTTATTAAAAGACTAGAACTCAATTTCTATCAATATTGTTCTCAATTTAATCATCAAGGCTCATTTGGTGTTTGATAACAAAAATCTTAGTACTATCAAGATCCTATTTTTTATTTCATATAGAGGGGTCTATGTCACCCTGAATGACCCGACTAAACTAAACCAAGCGCAGTGATGCATTGAGTTGAGTTGCCTAGGTGTTTGGATGAGGTGAGGTTGAAAATTTTCAATCCAAAGAAGTCGAGGTTGGATCACAACTTATGAACCTCAAATGTAAAAACCAACCCAAACTAAGTCCTAATTTTAAAAGTCTCAACACACTCTTCTAATTTTTTTTGTTTGTCAAATTATGACATAGTGATGAATGAAAATGATTTTATTAAAAATAACTAAAGGATTAATTTGAAATGGTTGCCAAATTTATTGATTTGTATGAATATGAGATTATATTAATATAAAGAAATACATTTCAAGATTCTTAGCTCTAGTAGCCAACCAAACCCAAATTTGGGTTGCCTTAGGTTGACTTGAGGGGTTGTTAAGTGGAAATTTAGTAGTACTTTTTTCATCTCAAACTAGTTTGGAGTGGGTCAAGATTTGACTCTAACCAAACTCAGGGAACCTATGACACCCTTATATTTATGTATGATGAATTTACTTGGATCTAATAAGGTTTTATTATTTCAAATAATAAAATCCCCACACTCACTTCCAAGGTGACATAAATTTGCATCCCCATTTACAATATAGGGACAAATATTTTAACATGTCATTTACATTTTTTCCCCTCTTCACTTTCTTTCTAGACCTTAAAATTTAAAATTATTTTGTTTATTTTTTCATTTTTATAAACTCCAGTTGTATATCTTGTGTTCAAACCTTCAATCATTTCTCTTTCACTTGATTCTCTTACATTTCTTTCTTTTTTTTTCAATCGAATCTCTAAGTTTTTGAAGTATTAAAATGTGAAGAAAAAATATCTATTTAACGGATATTGGGCAAGTAAGAAGTAGAATGCAAAATAATGATAAAATAACAAAAAAACCATGTCACCACGATGAGGTTGTTCCCTCTTTGATTTTGTGAATTTTGTTGTGAATATGAATGAGAAATGAATGTTGAGCTCTTTCTTTCATTGTTAACCCCAATTGAATATGCATGTTGATACTTTTTGTATCGTCTTGCCCCGAGCTTGTCGTCGTCTTTTGAGTGTGGGTTCAATTGGATGAATTTGTCAAGTCAAGGTCAATATATGTAGTAGCAAGGATGGTGCATCGCCTTTTATTCTTGCTCAAGAGCCAATATGAACATGCCTACTACCTACTGTACTAAACCTTCGACCAGACATTCCTACCCTTGTCGAATCTAAATCAACCACTACTGGATTGTGCTTGATTAGTTGAGCAGCCGCTAGCCAACAACTTTCGTGCACAGATATAGATGCATTCTTCATACCTGGTCCAACCTCACAACCCTTCGAGGGTTGGTAAGACGGGATTGGACTCGAACAGGTCGAAATGTTACATTTGCTTATGGATCCATAACCTGTTATCGATTGCGAAGAGAGCGAGGGCACTCCTCTAGGGTGGGAGCCTTTCCTTTCAAATGACAACTGCCTCCTCCAGCTGCAGGGGCATTGCATGAAATTGGGGCTCTCTCTATTGGCACTGATGCTTGATTCATGCATTTAAAAGTCTTCCTAGGAGCAATGCATGGGTAGAGGTGGGGATAACACGTTAAGAACCAAAGTAAATTCACTTATATTGTATTTACTCGTAACCACCAATAGACATGAGTAGCCCAGACATGTTTAGCCCTTTCTACTGCTACTCTTACTTCTTTTCCACCCGTATTCACTTGCAATTCAACTAATGCTTCGATTGCAGGCTTGGCCTGACCATGACTTCCTTCACTTTGAGGAGAATAAGGAGACAAGAACAACTGTTGGACATTGAATTGATAAGTTTTTTGACATCTCTGTCTTTCAAATGGAGTACCATTGTATTTTATGATTCTATCTGGGACACCGAACTGATGGATGTCTGGGAATGGCTATAGATGCCTCACCTGCCCCTGATCCTTATGTCCCTCCACGCGCCCTTCCATCTGCTCGCCCCCAGGGGATCAACTAAAGGGCCTTTTGCCTTTCCTAATTGGGCTGAAGATGGGGAGAATCTAAAAGGAAATGCCTACGGTCCTTCCCACCTAGGTAGGTGGCTCAATCAAGAGCTTATGGTACCAACTAGTAGTGTCAAGTTTAGGGGATATCAAACTCAAAGCCATGTTATGTCAAATTTAATAAGTAAAACCTTAATTTTGAGTGTTTTAGGTTGATTCTAATGTATGTTTCTAGATTGTAATATTTTGATGTAAAAGAATACGATGATTTCATTATGACAAAAATGGGTTTGAAACTCATATGTTCCATTAGAACTTGTGTGATCTACTTAACAAGAGGCATGTAATATGCTACATCCACCCAAATTTGGTAGGCATAGTAAATCTATGCACACAATTTTTTGCACATAAAACCATTTTCTTTTCAAAAAAAATTGGGGCACCAACTATAGGACACAAAACGGAAAATGCACCTTATTTTTTTTATTTATTGCTCAAGATGTGTATATGAAATACTTATCTTATTTTATTTTATGGACATGTCACTAAGAACAACAAAGATATATCATAGATATATCATTTTGATTAATAGAGCTTACAAATTTGACATAGAAAAAGGCCAACCTCCCGGGAAAGGAAAAAGCAACAGCAATTGTCACCACCACCTCTTTGATACAAAAAGAAGAAGATCAAGTTGAGAAAGACGACTAATAAGAAGATGAGATATTGAGAGGCCTTACCCTAGCAAACCCATTGATCATTTGTTTCTCAGCTATTTTTAGGGCAATATATCATATTATGGGTGACATAATTAGATACATATTTACTTTTATTTAAGTAAACTTTAGTTGAGGGGTTAATTAAATTTAAATTTCGAGTAAGTAATACTTTAATGTTATTTTTATTAGCATAGAAATGGAGCCTCTAAAAATTTCAAAATCATTGGACAAAAATAGCTTCTTTGGATCTTAAATAGCATGCCAAAAGAAAAGATAGATAATCAAAAAGTAGGTCTCAATAATTTGTTAGTTTGCGCATACAATTTTGCTAACAAGCCATTGATAGCAAGGACAGCGACTTACTTCCCATAACATTTGAAAAGCTCATTCCATTTATTTGTGAAAAGCTTTGTATTCTTTGAATCTTCAAAATTATGCCTCATGCCCCTGAGTTTCTTATATTTGCTACTTTTCTAAAACCATTATTTCAATCTTGCATGCACAATTTTGCCTATGCCCTAGTTATAGAATGAATTTCCCACATTTGAAAACATACTCTTCATTGCATTCATTAGTGTTAGTACTATATCACAAAGACTTATGGTTGTGACCGTTCTTGCATCAAATCTTTCAACTTTTAAAGTACTTATATATAACTTTTTTTTCTTACTTGTTTTTCATGAACACATGCATTATTAAAATGAGTTGATGTCATGCCAACTATCTCAAGTGATAAATTCAATAGATATTTGTCTTGTGTATGCAATCTATTATCAAGACTTTGGAAAAGCAACATATAAGTTAATGGACACTACCTATGCATCAAATAATATTTGTCTATGATCAATGTTTTCAGTGACTTGTACAACTCAAGATGTTATACCTCAACTAACTTTATGTCAGATATTCCCTTTAAGACCTTTTATTATGCTCAATTTATTTATGCTTGTAGCTTGCGTTATATATGGTCCTTATGTAGACGCATTTTTTTAATCATTTATTTTATGTTTACATTCTACTTAACTCTTACTCATACCTACTAGGATGTTCATTTCATCATTTGTTCGATGACTTGCACTGGAATGTCCTAACATTGCTTAGCAAGTGGCTGTCATGAGTGTCACAATTCATTGTCACCTTCCATTCATCAACATTAGTCGATGTTTTCCATCATAATTGGAATGGACAATCACACTTCTTCATTGAGGTGATATGATCTTTTTTTCCTAAGAATTTGAAATCATGCACTTCATATTTCTTACGTGCAAACCTAATCCTCGATCTTCTACTCTTTATCCCCTTGCATATGAGCTCTTGATAACAATGACAAACAAACACAAAAAATTCAAGCCTACCTTCCTTGTGCACTCAATAAGTTGTACTTTACTGTTACATACATTTCATTTGTAAATTGATTAATTGATTCCTCAAAAAAAAAAATTGAATTCAGAGCCAACATCAAACTCGTCAAAGATCTTTTATTCTAGTTAATTATAACTAAAAACTAGCATTACAAATAAAATAGCCCAAGAAAAAAATGAGAAATGCATTGTGCAACCTATTAGAAGAGGACAATATAATTATATCTTTCCTATCAAAAGGGAGTATAATTTCTTTTGTCCACCTCTAATTAGTAGACACATCAAAGCCCACATTTGAATTTGAGCCTCTATACACATTTCCACCCTTTTTTTGCTTTAAATTGGTTTCTATTTTGCATAAATATAGTGTGCAAACAAAATACATGTATAATAGAGGTAAACAACTTCTTTCAGTCCCTTTTCATCGTTAGACAAATGATTTGGTAGAAATAAACTGTAATCACCCTAGGTCTTATAGTGCGTCCACGTCAATATGAATTTTTGAAAATTCTAAATAAATATAAAAATGATTGGAAACTTATTTTTAATGATCATTGTATGTTATTTCATCAAGATAAAATAAATTAGAACATTCGGATAGTTAGAAACGTGCGAAAAAAAGCGTTAAAAAACAAGACATTACACTGCTGACCGCGGTCCGTTTGATGCCAACCATGGTCCGTGGTGAGAAAAATCTGGGAAAAAGGAAAAATACACTGTAGATCGCGGTCCTTATAGGCAGATCGCGGTCATTAGTGGAAAAGTGCAGAAAACAAAAACTAGGTCACATGGGTGATCGCGGTCCGTAAAGTGCCGACCGCGGTCCATAAAGTGAAAACCGAGGTCCGTCTGACGCCGACCGCAGTCCGTGTGCGAGCTATATATAGGTTTCAAGCTCCGATTTTCTCATTTTGAGCTGAAACTGCTTGGGATTCGGAGGAGACGACAGGAGAGCGATTTGAAGGTGAGTTTCCTGATTTTCTTTGAGTTTCCTTTAAGATTTAATCTCATACATGAGTAGCTAATAATGGTTAGTGCATCAAAGTGATGAAGATCCGTTTATAAACCTTATGTTGTGGGTTTAGTGGCTGGAAACCAAGCCAAACGTGATGAACTATTGTTTATTCCCTTGTATGTGTGTTTGGACACTAGTATGATGGATTTAGAATGGTTGTGTGGTTATAGAAATGAAGGGATTGATTTCATTGAAACAAAATCCCGTTTTTAAGGCTTGATCAATGTATTTCGATGAATAATCCATGTGAACAACCATTCTTTAATTGGTTTATGTGTTTAAATGATTGTTGGGTGTCCAATACGCTAGATTTAAGTGTTAAATTGGATTAGGGATCACAAGTATGGTGTACACGTGTGGAATCCCACTATTGGGTGAGAAATTGTGTGTAGACCGTTGTCCATACCGTACCGACTGCGGTCAATGGACATGGGTGTTGTTCTTGGAGTGTTTTTGGGTACACTCTAAAGGACTGATTGATAGCGGACCCTTAAGGTTGGGTTAGATGTGTATTAAAAGCCCAAAGTAATGTATCATTACCATCTAATGATGCAGATTGATGATATCGGACTACTGTGCGAGGGGTGACGATCTAGCAGGACTCGACGTGCACAGGTGGGGTTGATTATCTCTTCCTCACTCTTTAGTATTATGCAGACGTAGGATGCGGAATACGATCTATGTTTAAACCTGTACTTAGTATCTTGCTAGGGATGTATGCTTTGGGTGGATTGATTAATATGATATCATAATGTCTGGTTACTTGCTTTCTAGTACTAGGATATTATGATCAGCTTGGAGCCGAGCTTGGAGTCGCACGACGCCCGATAACAGGGCCTCAGATTGACAAAAATGATGTCCAGCCCGGGGGTCGAGGTGTGACAGAGTTTTTGGTATCAGAGCTTAATGTTCGATAACACTGGGCATGACTGGATTTTTCCCAGCTGAGTAATGCCGGATGGAACTGTTTTTCATGATAATGTTATTGAAACGAAAGGAAAATTTCACCGGATTTTATTTTCACTGAAAATGATTTCGATCTGATTTGCTTTTGAAAAGAGAGAGTTAATAAAAAAAATTCACTAGTGATTATGTGGCGAGAAGTCTAGAAAATATTTAGGTGATGTTAGGTGCTCAAGTGACCTGTGGATGGAGTTCTACTCCCTGCGAGAGATGTGCTTCCATTGGATAATTGCCCTATAGGTAGAGGCTTTACTTCCTACGAGTGATGCGCTTCCTTTGGATAGTAGCCCTGTAGGCTGAGTTTTACTCTCTGCGAGTGTTGCGCTACTTTGGAAAGTATCCGGGGGAACTTGAGACCGAGGGCGTCACATAGAAGTGAGAGTGAGTCAGATTTGGCGACTCAACTGTTGAGTCAACAAACCAAGTCTTGTAACCCGAGGTTTAGGGAAGACCGGGTGATGTCTTGAAGACAGTGGATCTTAATAAAAGCTTTTAGGACATAAGATAGAGACTTATAATGTGAAAACGCACACTTGTTTTGGTCATGACTCGATTCAGGAGGATCTTGTATCCTTTGGGGGTTGGAGGAATCCTGGACTCGAAGAGTGACGGACCATGTATGGTGAGTGATCGATTCTTGCGTAGAACATGTACGCACTGTATTCTACTGGTATAGGACGGTCGCGTATGGTGGGTCTAGCGTCTGCTTTAAGGAGCGAGACACTTGCGAAATTGTAATGGACGATGAATGGACTCTTTGGAAGAACTTGCACGCACTGTATTCTACTAGTATGGGACAGTCGCGTACGGTGGGTCTTGCGTCATCCTTAGAGACCAGGATTTGCCATAAATATATACTAGCCGTAATGGAACAGGGATTCCATTATGCCAGCATGCATTGTTTGGTTGATTGTTGGGTGTTTGCTTTGGATATATGTGATATCACGATTTTGAATATTGACACACAAATTCCTGTACCCAAAACTGAATAAAATGCTGTCGACTTAGAAGCATAAAAGCCTAGGCCATTGAAACATATCGAGAACTTAGAGACATGAACTTAGAGTCACTGTAGCACGATGAACACGAAGGGTATAGGCCAGTTGAAATGAATGGCTATTATCACAAGTCATGGTATCCAGCTTAAGGTTGAAAGGCAGTTATATTCATTTAAATTATTGAATTGTCTACTATATTATGATTACACTGTTGGATACTGAAAGTGTGCTTTTGACTTGAAGATAATGTCGAGAGTTAGAGGACGAGGCAGACTCCGTAGGGGTAGGTCCAAGGGAGAGGCTACGGAGGAGCCAGTACAGACAGAGGAGGGAGTTACCGAGGCGGTGGCGCCAACTGCCATTACAGTATCCCCAGAAGCTCTCACAGATATAATATAGAGAGCGGTGGATAGGGCAGTGGACAGGGCCATGACGAGCCGGTACCCAACAAAGTCTTCTCAGCCTCCAATACGGCCTCCAGTACCTGCACAGACGTCTACACCAGCATCTGTACCTGATAAGGCAGCGATTCCAATGACAGTACCCCTTGAGAGTCCAGCACAGACGGCTAGCAAGTCCACCGGTTATGATAAAGAGCAGAAAGACCTAGCTATAAAGTTTCAGAAGCTGCGTCCTAGCCAGTTTGAGGGACAGGCAGATCCTATTGCAGCAGATAGATGGTTCATAGAGATGGATAAGCATCTGACGCTGCTA
>JAJIYU010019498.1:0-10770 GCA_030144865.1 Tinospora cordifolia | reverse complement strand
AAGTTAGGGACTTCTCCAACATCTTTTTGATAATTAAAAATATATCGTCTTAGGCATATGACACCCCTATAAATATCATCGTCAATTTTGAAAGTATTACATGCTTCTTTAATGGTTGTATTGCTATTAATATGTATTTTTATTTTCAAAATTGTATACTGTTTTGACAAACAGGATGGTTGGAAGTTTGAGTTGCAGCAAGCAACAGTTTGACGAAGACATTTCAAAAACTCCATCAGAGAATCAAGTGGAATAAGACCTAGTTTCAGCTTTATAAAATGTAATGTCACCAATTAGAAAGTATGTAATGACAGCAATCGGCACATACTGTTATATACTGTTATTGGAATATTCTTTCACAAAAAGAGAAGGCTATTACTAAATTAAATTTTAGCTTGTTTCACCACAATAGGACTTCTAACGTGGTGTTTGTCATCTGTCCACAAGAGGCTTCCAAATACATAATCAGTAGCAACACCAGCATTTTGAGCTTGCAGAGTCACCTTAAACGTCTTCTCTTCCAAAAGTTTTTGAAATTCTAATGTTTTAGGTTCAACATAAATTGAAATCCCAGGGGGTGACTCCACAACGACACGATAAGTAGAGGCTGGGGTGCCCACATTTTTAACTCTTCTTGTCACTGTGATGGCACCATTGAGATGGGGGACTGTGATAGAAGGGTAATTGAAGTCCAATACACTGTTCGATTTGGGACATTTGTGTGGCACATATGAGAATTTCGCAATTTGTGTCTCACTATAGCCAATTGCGCATAGGAAATTCAAGTAATCTCTTGTCGTTAAGTCATAAACCAGTCCCGGTTCCATAGCTTCGTTGGGTCTCAAATGTCCTGAACCATACCCAAATGGATTGGCTTCCATGTCGGGTCCTTCATGTATTAGCTCATCATTGTTGTCTCTGGTTGTTGCTGCAAGTAGAAAAAGAAAATTAATTTAGCCATTTACTGCTTTACAACTATATATATACACATTGACAATCTTTTTCGTTTTAACCTGTAGTCATGATAGAAGATTTGATAGCCGCAGGACTCCAATCAGGGTGGAGGGTTTTAAGAAGGCCAGCAATGCCTGCAACATGAGGGCATGACATAGATGTTCCTGATTTTATGTAGAAGAGAATGCGACGCTTATCCAATTCTTCTTTTGTAGGACTAGCTGCTTCACTAAATGAAGCAATAATATTCACTCCAGGCGCTGTGATATCCGGCTGATTGAATTCAAAAACAACTTAAAATGGTACTACATAATATGACATTTTTGTTGTTTCAAGAAGGAGCAGTGATCTCAACACATAGCAAACCTTAAGGATCTCTGGTGTAATAATATTGGGTCCTCTAGATGAAAAGGCGGCCATGACGGGGGCTGGTTTTGTTCCTACTTCTACCTTCGGTGGTGACAAGTAAGCCATTGCCGAGCTGAGAAGAGTTGGAAGCAAAAAGAATGAGGATAATGTGCACTACCTGACTAAGAAAAAAAAAGTCTAATTAAAGAGACTAACTTGCTTGTGTTGATGTAATTAAACACTGAGACACCATTGTTGTGACTAATGTGTATAGCGGGAAGGACATGAGCATCGGCAAAAAGTTTATCTCCACTGTATAAACTATTAACTAGAACCATCCCAACTGCACCAGCCCGAATTGCTTCAAAACCCTTTTGCACTCTTGAATTTCCTCCTGTCATACAGACCAAAATCTTGCCATTCACCTTGCTAGGATCAACTGTTCCTTCTTTACAAAGCAAGCTGCATTCCATTCCAAGCAAATCCTAATTACACTGTAAAGTAACAATATGGCACAATACTATTGAAATGATAGTGAGCTTTCACTTACGAATCCTGAGCAGAGGCGTTGGCCAAATTAGCATTACCAGCACTTATTAAGGGATAGAGTTTCTCTGGCAAGACTTTATCTGAAAGGCTCGCACCCTAAGGCAACAAAATATAATGTGTTAAAACTTCATATACGTAATAAAAACCACTTCATCCAAAAGTTATAGTAATTAGAAAAGCTTTATCTATGTATATCAATCACAAATAAATTATATATATATATATATTGCATTTGTGTACAATGACCAACCTTGAAGTGTTCCTTGTTACCAAGTGAAAGATGAGTGGTGAATTTTCTGTCAATTGAGCTTGCAGCAATTGTAAACATCCATGGTGAAAGGTTTGAGACAGTGCTAGCAATGGGTCCTTCATTTCCAGCTGACGCAACCACAACTATGCCTTTATTAACAGCATGGAAAGAGCCAATTGAAAGAGCATCATCGAAGTAATCTCGAGGACTTCCACCAAGTGACATGGATATAACATCAACTCCATCATGTATGGCAGCATCCATGGCAGCTAAAATATCTGCATCATAGCATCCACCACGCAATCTAATTGGTGGCCAGCATGCATACCTTGTATGCTGCCACTCTTGCTTTCGGAGAACCACCTTTGGCCGTTCCGTTGCCTAGACCAAATACATTAGCACCAACTACAAAGTTGCCACCGGCTGTTGATAGTGTGTGGGAGCCATGTCCACCTTCATCGCGAGCTGAGTAGGACTCGTTGAGATAACCAACAGCTGCTATGTACCCCTTGTTAAAGTATCTTGCTCCTATAAGTTTCCTACAAAAAAATAAAAAAGAAAAAAAAAAGCGCATTGTATTGGTATTTCAAATGTCAGTTAAGTATACTGTGTAGAAGATCAAGAAGCTAGAAAAGATTGAAAAGGAAACCTATTGCAGGGAACTCCAATGTTGGTGTTATTTTGACAAATTCCTCTCCATTTCGATGGAACTGGACCTAGCCCTTCATCACTAAAGCTCGGCGATTCTGGCCAGACACCTATTAGTAAAGAGGATTAAAAGCATGAGTAACTGCAAATCCAATCCAATCTAAATTGACAAAAAAGAATTAATAAAATTGAAAAAAAAATTCATACCACTGTCAAGGTTTGCGATGATAGTATCTTCACCAAATCTTGCTTTCTTCCAAGCTGATTCAAGTGAAATTACACCATTGTTTTCTAGTCCCATAAATTCCCATGACCGGGTTGTGTGTAGTTTCCTTCCTGTGTTTAAGAAAACTGAAACAACTTCCGGGTCCTCTGATTAAAGCAAATTCAAATGAAAGTATATATCAGTATAGTTGAGAAACAGAGAAATGGGAATGAAAAGAACATCATTTCTTTCTCTTACTTGAGAGTGCTTCAGCTTCTTCCTCTTCAAGAATTGCAGCAAATCCATTAATATGTCTGGTATAAGAATAAAAGATGGCTTCTTTGGCCCTTTCGTGACTGTTATTTAAGATCAATTAAAATGATAAAAACCATGAAACTAAAGATATATATTTCAAGTAAAATGAGATTTAAGCCCTTCACCTTCCTAGATAAGAGCCGAGTAACTGATGATGAGAATCCGTGACTCGATAGAGATCTTGCTCAGTAACTTCTGGCCCATGAGAATGACCTCCCAAATACACCACATAGGACTAAAGGATCAGAAGAAAGAAAATGAAGTTAGCTGTATTGATCAAACTTAGGAACTTCAACTTAATCATAGGACTAACTATTTGTTCTTCATAACTCCTACCTTTCTGATAGCAAATGCAGGACCCTGCAAGATAGAAATGAGAAAAAATGAAACAAGAAGTGTAGAATGACCTGCAAACCTCATTTTTTATTTTTTTTTTCTGTTTGTTTGTTTTCTCCTTCGTTAAATTAGCTAGGATATATATCCACAATGTTTGGTCCCTCCTATGTTGTCTTCAAAATCTGATATGATCTTATGGAGCTCCAAAACAATGGAAAGTGCAGTAGAACAAAAGGTAAGAAGAAAGAGGGGCAAATGAATCCAGCCTTTTTGGATTCAAATGTGGAATGAAAAATAATGATAATTAAATTATATTGATCACAGGATCTGAAATTCTTAAAGTTATCCATTACTAGAATACTTCCCGATGATAAAAAATGCATTATGCTCCCTGTAGATATAACATGTGAATATATTATAAAAATTATTACAGCTAGCCCGGGTGTCTGAAGACATCCACAACATTTTTCATTGTTAAGCTAATGCTAAATAAAAATAATTAGAGGTTGGTAACATTAAGACGAATATTTTGGTGTAAAAATAAAAAGAAGTCAATATCTTATCGCAAAAACCTAACAAATCTAAAACAAGCCGTTTTAATTGTGGGTTTTACCTCTTTGGCAAAGAAATAAAATGAAATAAATATTACAAATTTAGTTAAAAATAAAATAATAATTAAAATTTTTGGAGTCACAGGAAGACTACAAATGCAGTGAAACAGCAAGCTGAAAGAGCGAGAAGTGACACACAATATGGTAACGCAGTTCGGTGCCAACCACCTACGTCTGCGGGGCCTCGCCCAGTTCAAGAATCCACTATAAGAAAAGCAGATATACAATCATACAGTGAGTACACGACACTACTTCTTCAGAGAAGTGGTTTTACAGACAAACAACTGCTACTCCTAAAACACACCAGTTTTCAACAATCTTCAACAGACCCTACTGTGATTGTTGCAACAGAGCACAGTTGTTTTCTCTCGATCACTCACACAGAAAATAGTCAATAACAATCAGTATTCTTAACAATGAACAGATAGCATCAAAACGGTGCTTGAGTGATAATCTTTGGCTTCAGACAAGGTCGGGATTAAATAAATAGCAGCAAGCAATATTTCCGTTAGAGAAGCAGATTCTGGAAAATCTTTCTGGGCAGACTGTCTGATAATCTGTTGCTTCTTCTGTTGCAACAGTCTCGCTGAAATCCAAAGACCTTTCTAGAACAGAGGCAGATCGTGGAAAATCTTTCATATGCTAAATATCCTTTTGATATGAGAAAAATGAGAACACAATGCTCGACCTTGAAAAGGAAAACATTCCTAGTTTTCTAGATTCAGAAAAATAGGCGAAGGAATGTTTACAAAATAAATGAAATCACAATCTTAAAGAATAAGAAGGTGTGGCCGTTAATTTAAGAGGATCTTTTCAAAACAGAATGAGTTGTTGTTCACGTTCAGAAATCTTAGTAATATGGAAAGAATTCGAATGCCAAAATAGATTAATGAATAAAGAAGGAAACTGAAATCATTCGATTGCCAAAATAGTTTATTGAATAAAGAAAGAAACTGAAATCCTAAAATCTGGCAGACCATTAATTTGAGATTCTGTTATCAAATAAAAATAGAAAAGAAATACGTTCCTGGAAACAAATCTGGAACAAGATAAATGCAAGACAGAGGAAACTGATTTGCACCAAACATTGCCAATTAAGTAGAATTCTAACAATAATCATAACTTTAGCAGCAAAAAATTAAAATTTCAGTTTTAATAGGGGTAATTTGTTTTAGCATCATCACTAGTTTCAAATAATTTAAACAATGTTTCTTTTATTTGAAGAGCTTGTTATTTATGGCTTATGCACTTTCCAATCACTCTCTCATCTTGTATTAGATAAAGAAAAGTATTAAACTTTATATATATGTGTGTGTGTGTGTGCGCGCATATAATTCTCTATGATTTATTTTTGATAAGCTTTGTCGAACACATTGGTATTTACCTTTGATGTAAACTACTAATGAAACTCTGTTTTCGATGTTACAATATTATTGTATATCATTTTTATATCATAAATACACAACTAGTGTACATTTATTTTGTATATGAAAATTGGACTTTATCAATTGAAATTATATTTTTCTATTATAGTTTTTAAATTATATTATGTAAACACAAAATAATCTAACAATATCGTATACACAATGTTGATAACAACACGCATAAACAACATTCAAAATAATAAACATAAACATTGTAATTAATGTATATACACTTTCATGTTTTTTTGTACATTCCACTTGCAAATGTATTGATGAAATATTCATTGTACCTTGTGTTTCAAAATGAATTCGTTTTTATTGTCTTAATTTTGTATAAACTATTTCAATTTATTGTATATAAATTAATGATACATTCATAGTAGTATTTGTGTTTAGTTACCTTTCAATCAAATTTTATGAGGGATTTCATCAAGCTCTTTTAATGCATGCCATCTATTCACAATTTCAACAATACACTTTCAATACAAAAATTTTTGTTACTACTGTGTGACTTACCTCTGTCTATACCATCTTCTACCAATATCTTCCCTTATTTCAACTAATTAATGTAATTGGTTACTCAAAGGCTTTTCTAACTTCTCTTTGCATGAGATATGGAACCAAAATCTGGTTTTATCACTAGAATTATCAAGTATAACCCTAAAAATTTGCTTATACCACACTACATTTTCCAAATCTATATGTAGTTTTACTTTACCTAAATTGCGCTAATACTGGTGTTGCAATTGTCATTCTTCTTTTTGGGAAATCATTTAGCTGATGAACAGTGTCGACCCAATAATATTGGGGGCCTAGGGCAAAATAGTTAATCGGGGCCTCAAAAATAAAGGCTTAATTAATTAATAAATTTTTGTAATTATTTTAATTATATATATATATGGGCTTCTGAAAATAAGGGGCCCTAAGGGCGATGGAAGCCCAGGGCAGTTGCCCTTTGGGCCCTACCTCGGGACAGCTCTGCTGATGAATATGATTTTTTCTTAATATTAAAATGTATTTACTTCTATACTTTTAAAATACGTGATATCTATGTAATATTTTTTTTTTCTTTGCATGTTTTTCCTTTAAAAAATTGGGGCCTTATGAGCATTGCCCTAGGATCAGCATTGGATTGTCTTACCAAAATTTAAAGTAAACCCATACAACAGTGAGTACAGTACTACAACTAGCCAAATTGTGAGTAATTCATATCATATTCTTCCATTGAAATTACACAATATGGAACAATAACATATATAATCTTAAGCATAAAATAAGTCAAAAAATATATATAAAATGAAGTGACTTAGAGGTTGGGGACCTCTCCAACATCTTTTTTACAATTACATATCGTCTTAAGCATATGACACCCCATAGATATTGACAGTTTTGAAGGTATTCTATGCCTCTGTTATGGTTGTATTGCTATTAATATGCATTTTTATTTTTAAAATTCTATCTTGCTTTGACAAACGTAATGATTATAAGTTTTAGTTGCAGCAAGCAACAGTTTGACGAAGACATTCCAAAAACTCATTTTGAGATTAAGCGGACTAAGACCAAGTTTCAACTTTGCAAAATGGAATCGGACCAATTAGAAAGTATATAATGTGAACAATAGACACAAATTTTCAGAAAATATTATTAAAATATCCTTTCACAAAAAAAGGAAAAGCTATTACTAAATTAAATTAATCATAATTAATAAATTAAATTCCAACTTCTTTCACCGCCATCGGACTTCTCACATAGTGTTTGTCAGCTGTCCATAGGAGACTTCCAAATACATAATCAGTAGCAACACCAGCATTTTGAGCTTGCAGAGTCACCTTAAACGTCTTCTCTTCCAAGTGTTTTTGAAATTCTAATGTCTTGGGTTCAACATGAATTAAAATCCCAGGGGGTGGCTCTACAAGGACACGATAAGTAGAAGCTGCGGTGCCCACATTTTTAACTCTTCTAGTCACTATGACAGAACCATTGAGATTGGGGACTGTAATAGAAGGGTAATTGAAGTCCAATAGACTATTTGATTTAGGACATATGTATGGCCCACCTGAGAATTGAGCAATTTGTGTCTCATTGTACCCAATTGCGCATAAGAAATTCAAGTAATCTGTTGTTGTTAAGTCATAAACCAGTCCTGGTTCCATGGCTTCATTGGGTCTCACATGTCCAGAGCCATATCCAAATGGATTGGCCTCAACAACGGGTCCTTCATGTATTGGCTCATCATTGTTGTCTATGGTTGTTGCTGCAAGTAGAATAAGAAAATAATTTAGCCAATTAGTGCTATATATAGATAATTAAATGTTTGCATTGACAATCTTTTTCCTTTACCTGTAGTCATGATAGAAGATTTGATAGCTGCAGGACTCCAATCAGGATGGAGTGTTTTAAGAAGGCCAGCAATGCCTGCAACATGAGGGCATGACATAGATGTTCCAGATTCGATGAAGAAGAGAACTTGACGCTTATCGAATTCCTCATTTGTAGGACTAACTGCTTCACTAAATGAAGCAATAACATCCACTCCAGGCGCTGTGATGTCGGGCTGATTGAAGTCAAAAACAACTTAAAATGTTATTATGCAACATGACATTTATGTTCTTTCAAGAAGGAATAGTTATCTCAGCACACAGCAAACCTTAAGTATCTCTGGTGTAATAATATTGGGTCCTCTAGATGAAAAGGTGGCCATGACTGGGGCTGGTTTTGTTCCTACTTCCGTCCTTGGTGGCCTCAAGTGAGCCACTGGCGAGCTGCGAAAATTTGTAAGTAAAAAGAATGAGGATAATGTGCACTTCTTGATTAGGGGCAAAAAAGGCTAATTAAAGAAGCGAACTTGGTTGTATTGATATAATTAAACACTGAAACACCATCGTTGTAACTAATGTGTATAGCCGGAAGGACGTGAGCATCAAGAGAAAGTATATCTCCGCTATATATATCGTTAACTAGAACCATCCCAACTGCACCAGCCCGAAATGCTTCAAAACCCGTTTCTACTCTTGAATTTCCTCCTAGCATACAAACCAAAATCTTGCCCTTCACCTTGTTAGGATCAAGTGTCCCTTCTTTGCAAAGTAAACTGCATTCCATTTGAAGCAAATCCTAATTAAACTGTAAAGCAACAATGACACAATACTATTGCAACAGTTGTGAGTTTTCACTTACGAATCATGAGCAGATGCATTGATCAAATTAGCATTAGTAGCGCTGATCAAGGGATAAAGTTTCTCAGGCAAGACTTTATCCGAAAGGCTCTGTCCCTAAGCCAGCAAAAGATAATGTGTTAAAATGTCACATACACATTTTTTGAGGCTATATATATGTATGGCATTCGGGTGCAATGACCAACCTCAAAGTGTTCCTTGTTACCAAGTGAAAGATGAGTGGTGAATTTGCGATCAACTGAGCTTGCAGCAACTGTAAACATCCACGGAGAAAGGTTTGAGACAGTTGCAGGGAAGGGCCCGTCATTTCCTGCCGATGCAACCACAACTATGCCTTTATCAACGGCATGGAAAGAACCAATTGAAAGAGCATCACTTAAGTAATCTTGAGGAATTCCACCGAGTGACACGGATATAACATCAACTCCATCATGTATGGCAGCATCGATGGCAGCTAAAATGTCTGCATCAAAGCATTCGCCTGTTTCCATTTGTGGCCAGCATACTTTATATGCTGCCACTCTTGCTTTGGGAGATCCACCTTTAGCTGTTCCATTGCCAAGACCAAACACATTGGCACCAACTACAAAGTTACCACCAGCTGTTGATAGAGTGTGGGAACCATGTCCATTGTCATCGCGAGCCGAGTTGGACTCATTGAGAGACCCGCCCGCTGCTATGTACCCTTTGTCAAAGTATCTTGCTCCTATAAGTTTTCTACAAGAAAAACATTTTGTTGGTATTTCGAATGTAAGTTCAATTACATTGTGTTGAAGATCAACAATGTGGAATGAAAACCTGTTGCAGGGAACTCCAATATTGGTGTTATTTTGACAGATTCCTTTCCATTTTGATGGAAATGGACCTAAGCCTTCATCACTAAAGCTCGGCGATTCAGGCCAGACACCTATTAGTAGGAGACTAAAAGCATCAGTAACTACACACCCAATCGTGATATATAATCCTAAGGAAACCAAAAACAAATGAAAAAAAAAAATCATACCACCGTCAAGGTTTGCTATGATAGAATCTTCACCAAATCTTGCTTTCTTCCAAGCTGATTCAAGTGGAATTACGCCATCCTTTTCAAGTCCCATAAATTCCCATGACCTCGTTGTGTGTAGTTTCCTTCCCGCGTTTAAGAAAACTGAAACAACTTCCGGGTCCTCTGATTAATGCAAATTCAAATGAGAGTATATATCAGTATAGTTGAGAAACAGAGAAATGGGAATGAAAAGAACATCATTTCTTTCTCTTACTTGAGAGTGCTTCAGCTTCTTCCTCTTCAAGAATTGCAGCAAATCCATTAATATGTCTTGTGTAAGAATAAAAGATAGCCTCTCTTGCCCTCTTGCTACTGTAATTAAAGATTAATCTAAATGATACAAATAATGAAACTAAATATATATACTTGAAGAAAATTTAGATTAAGCTCTTCACCTTCCTAGATAAGAGCCGAGTAACTGATGATGAGAATCTGTGACCTGATTGAGATCTTGCTCAGTAACTTCTGGCCCATGAGAATGACCTCCCAAGTACACCACATAAGACTAAGGATCAAAAGAAAGAAAATGGAGTTAGCCGTATTGATCACACTTGAGTTTCACTTCAATCGTTAATGGATTAAATATATCTTCTTTCAATGCCCACCTTTTTGACAGCAAATGCCGGACTCTGCAAGAGAGAGACGAGGAAAAATAACACAAGTAGGATGGAATGACCTGCAGACCTCATTTTTATGTTTGTTTTCTTCTTTGTTGAATTAGCTAATAGTATACATATATATATATATATATATATATATATAAAGTAAAAGTCCATTGTATCTTAAACTTGAAAAAAATCTAATAAGATTTTGTGGCTCTCCTAAACAATGGAAAGTGTGGGAAAACAAAAGGTGAGAAAAAGTAGCAGATGAATCCAGCCTTTGTGGATTCAAATGTGGAAGAAAATC
>JAJIYU010019497.1:0-10765 GCA_030144865.1 Tinospora cordifolia | reverse complement strand
ATATATATATATATGAATGCATTTTTTTCCAAGTTACACCTTCTTATTGGATAGTCACCTCCACAACCGTCATTGCTGCTACTGTTTTTCTTCTTTTCCTCGCAGCTACTGTTCTTCTTCTTTAATATATAGTATCTACTCTTCATTCACATTTTCAACTTTCATTTCTTTCACATTCATGACTTATAATGTTTGTCGATTACTATTATAGCTTTTGGTTTAAAATAAACAATGTTAATTACTATTATATCTTTTGGTTTAAGATTAATAAACAATGTGAAATTACTATTATTAGCAGAGTAATGCTTGATACACAATATTATACAAGGTGTGACATCGGCAGTTGGTTGATCATCAAAGGTTTCATTTACTTAGGACAAGGTGTTCATCTATCTGGGGTTGTAACAAGGTGAATCTACTTTTGTAGTTACTGTAAATATAAAGATCTCTTACATGAATAATTATATAGTGAAGCAGTATAGAATATTTTATGCAATTAATGAGCTTCTAAATATGAGTTTCTGATATTTAATTCCTACTTTTTCTTTTATTCAAGTTTCTTGTATACTTAGATCTATTTGCATAATGGAAATTTCTTGCATGTTATATTTCTTCCATGTTAATTAGATTTTGTTTCAAGCAGGTATAACTTTAATATGTTGCATCCAATTAGATTGAAACTTAATATCTGTGTCTTGGCTTTCCAATGTGTCACACTCATTGTTACGAAACGTAATAGTCTTTAGAACTCAATATCTATTAGTTATTACAATTACCCTATTATTTATTATAGTTAGCAATATTTTGAAATCTTTCATAGCTTGTACTAAAAATTAATTGGTACCATTTGAACATCTTATGTTAAGGTGAAAGAGATAATGTTGACATGTGACCTTTTGACTGTAATGTTGCTCTAATATGAAGACCACCCTTAATGATGTATTACCCTCTAAATTACATAATCAAATCAATGGCACAATGACCATTGTCTTATTTCCTAATTTGACTCTAATATACCTAGTCACACACACCAACATAGGAAAAAAGATAATAGAGCTTCTTGTCCATGGGAGGGAAAGTACAACGCAATTCTTGAGCTAATAGGCTAACCTCAAGGGAAAATACAGTGCAATACTTTAGCTTTTATTCTTATTTTTTAAAAAATTAATCTAATTAAGTTTATTTTTTATGTAGGTATATATAAAGATTAGAACAATGAAGAACTTAAGTTTATATGTTTGGATTGTATATCAAGATGAGACGTGATGATTATTCAAGCAGAATTTTTGCTTATACAATTTTTTATTTTTGTTTATTAGGATGAATAATGATAAGAAGTGTAAATAATAATTATACTTTTTGATGGATTGTATATATGTTTGACATTATGAAATTTACTATTCTTAAGTGATCCTAAATGATGCATTTGAAATGATAAGACAAATGTTTAATAATATTTATTTCATATTATGAATTTATAGATATAAGTAAATATATACAATATATATTGTAGTAAAATATTTTTACGATTTAAAAAAATTGACACATATAACAACATTTAGTTTTCGTTGTAAGATACATGATATAACAACGTGCAGACGATTGTTGTTGAAATACTGAAGCTTTTACAACGGGCACATATATGTTGTTAAGTAATGGACATACAATAACAACCACTTGACCATTGTTGAAAGGTTAAAAGGTTAAGGTTTCCACAACGTTCGCCTGTTGTTATAACACGTCTACAACAACAAGTATGATGACCATTGTCGAATATGTGTTAAAAGTTTGAAGCATTTAACAACATGCAAACATTGTTGTAACATCAACTTTTAGACCGATACATAACGCATTACAACAACAGGCTCGTGACCATTGGTAAAGGTTAGGGTTTCCACAACGTGCGCCTGTTGTTATAACTACAACAGGCATAGTGACTGTTGTCGAATATGTGTTAACAGATTGAATCATTTAACAACGGACGAACGTAGTTTTAACCTCACTCTTAAACAGATACACAACACTTTACAATAATAGGCTCATGACCGTTATTAAAAATAGTCGGCCATTTAACAACACCCTGATTAACAACATCACCATGAACGTTGTCGTATAGGTATAACAACAAACATTGCACATTGTTGTAGGTGTCATTTCTTGTAGTGAATACACCCTATAAACCTTCCCATCATTTTAATTACTCAACAAATATGTTTTTCATAAAAATAAAAAAAATATTCAAACTAGAACAAATTGAAAAATGCAAGAATTTATTCAAGAAAAAGGGAAGAAAACTCAAGAACATTAGAGAAAAGAATGTTTTTCAAGAGAGAATTGTTCTCTTTGTTGATGATTTCTATGAAACACAAGACCCCTTTATATAATTTTTTAGAATGGAGATTTACATCAATCATAATGATGACATTTAAATAATTCCATTAATTTGAACATTATGAGATTTAAAGGTTATATGATACTAAATATCAAAGGGGTTACAAAGACATTCAATATTTAATATAATTATTTATAATACTCCCACTTTGAATACCTTTTATATTAGAATATATCTCATTAAAACCTTACTAGATAAAACCCAGTGGAAAAAAATCTAGAAGGAAAAAAAGTATATATTCTTATGGAGTCTTATAATATTGTTAGGATTGCCTCGTTAAAAACATTGCAAGGAAAACTTAGTGGGACAAAACCTTAGCTAAGGAAAAAATAGTACTGTGCACTAATTAATAACTCCTCTTTATTCTCCCCCTGTTGATGATATCATTTGAGATCTCTTAGTCGATGCATCGCAATGTTATGAACAAACTTTTCCAATAATGTAGTATGTAAAGCCTTTGTTAAACATATCTGCCAAATTGTCACTTGAACGAATTTGTTGAACTTCAATATCACCATTCATTTGAAAATCATTTGTGAAGAAGAAGTTTGGCAAAATTTGTTTTGTTCTATTTCCTTTTATGTATCCTCCTCTTAGTTTTGCAATTCAAGCAACATTATTTTCATATAACATTGTTGCAGCATCATTCTTTGAAGATAAATCACAAGTCCCTTCAATATGTTGAATCATTGATCTTAACCAAACACATTCTCACTTGTCTCATAAATTGCTAATATTTTAGCATGATTTGATGATGTAGCAACTAATGTTTGTTTGGTAGACCTCCAAGATATAGCAGTACCACCATATGTGAATACATAGCCTGTCTGAGATCTTGCTTTCTGTGGATCGGATAAGTATCCAGCATCTGTATAACCAACTAATTGCTCGCGAGATTCATTTGAATAAAATAAACTCAGATCAATTGTGCCTTAGAAATATCTAAATATATATTTAACTCTATTCCAATGTTTTCTTGTAGGTGAAAAATTATATCTTGCTAATAAATTCACAGAAAATGCTATATCAGGTCTTGTATTGTTAGCACGATACATTAATGCACCAATGACACTAAGATATGGTACTTCAGGACCAAGTAGTTCTTCATCATCTTCACGAGGCTGAAAAAGATCTTTATTCACATCAAGTAAACGAACAACCATTGGAGTACTCAATGGATGAGCTTTATCCATATAGAATCGTTTCAAGATCTTTTCTATATAAGTTGATTAATGAATATGAATTCCACTTGATAAATGTTCGATCTGCAAGCTGAGACAAAACTTAGTTTTACTAAGATCTTTCATTTCAAATTCTTTCTTTAGATAATCTACAACTTTTGGAAGTTCTTCAGGACTCCTAATAATGTTCAAATCATCAACATATACAGCAATTATAATAAATGTAGATCCAATTTTCTTAATGAAAACATATGGACAAATTGGATAACTAAGACGGTTATAACCTTCTTTAGATAAATACTCACTAAGACGGTTATACCACATGCGTCTAGGTCGCTTTAGTCCATACAAAGATCTTTATAACTTTATTGAATAAATTCTTTGAGAATTTGAGTTAGATGCTATAGGCATCTGAAATCCTTTCAGGATTTTCATATAAATATCACTGTCAAGAGATTCATATAAGTAGGTTGATCCATTAGACGCATTTCAAGTTTTTCTTGGACTGCCAGGCTCATAAGATATCAAAATGTAATTGCATCGACCACAGGAGAATATGTCTCCTCATAATCAATACTTGGTCTTTGGGTAGAACCTTGTGCAACAAGTCGTACTTTATATCTTACAACTTCATTATTCTCCATTTTTTTTTCGCACAAAAATCCATATATACCTTACAGAGGTCACACCTTTAGGTGTTTAGACTATAGGTCCAAAAATGTTTCGTTTTGCGAGTAAGTTTAACTCTGCTTGAATTGTGTTTTTTCATTTTTGCCAATCATGTCTTTTACGACACTCTTCCGTAAATTGAGGTTCAAGATCTTCGTTTTCATTCAAAACATCAAGCGCTACTTTATATGCAAAGATATCATCAACCACCTTTTCGTTTTGGTTCCATTTCATCCCCGTGGTGACATAACTAATTGAGATTTCTTCATTATTTTCAAGTTTATGTACCTCTTCTGGGGTTTCATTTTTAGTTATGTCATTAATTTCTTCAGGAGTATCTACTTCTTCCATTTGGACATCCTTATCAGTTGCTTGTTTTCTTTTTTGAGGATTTTTATCTTTGGAACCAATTGGTCTACTATGCTTCAGGTGTGTCTTTAATTCATTTACAACAAGTTGTCCTTCAGGGACTTTAATATGAGCTGGAGCATTGACAGATGGTATATGAGATTTAGTTACTTTTTTAAGGTCAGTGAATGTAGCTGGCAATCTGTTTGCAATATTTTGCAAATAAATTATCTTTTGAACTTAATCTTCACATTGCTTTGTTCGAAGATTGAATTGCGACAATGATGAAGTATTCTAATATATTTCTTTTCCTGGCTGTTTATTCTCTTCCCCTAATGTTGAAAAAACTGTGTCATCAAAATAACAGTCAGCAAATCATGCTATAAAAATATCTTCAGTCATTGGTTCAAGATACTTAATTATTGATGGAAAATCATATCCAACACATATACCTAACCTCCTTTGAGGACCCATCTTAGTGCGTTGTGGTGGAGCAATTAGAACATATACTGCACATCCAAAAATTCTTAGATGGGAAATATTTGGCTCGTGACCATAAACCAATTGCAAAGGGGAGGATTTATGATAATTCATTGGCCTGATGCGTATAAGAGCTGCTACATGTAAAATAGCATGTCCCCATACAGAAACAAGGAGTTTTGCTCTCATAGTCAATGGTCTAACTAATAAATAGAGGCGCTTAAGAAATGATTCTGCTAAGCCATTTTGTGTATGAACATAAGCAATAGGATGTTCAACAATAATCCCAATTGACATGCAATAATCATTGAAAGCTTAAGATGTAAACTCACTAGCATTATCAAGACGTATTTTCTTGATCAGATAGTCTGGAAATTGAGCTCTTAACCGTATTATTTGAGCAAGTAATCTCGTAATCGCCAGGTTACGAGTTGATAATAAGGACACGTGTGACCATCTTGTAGATGCATCAATTAAAACCATAAAATATCTAAGTGGTTCACATAGTGGGTGAATGGGCCCATATATGTCACTTTTTATACGTTCCAGAAATGCAGGAGACTCAATTCCAACCTTAGTTGGTGAGAGTCTAATAATAAGCTTTCCTTGAGAGCATGCAATACATAAGAATTCACTATAGTTAAGAATCTTTTGGTTCTTAAGTAAATGTCCATGTGAGTTCTCAATGATTTTTCGCATCATTATAGAATTAGGGTGTCCTAGCCGGTCATGCCAAATATTAAAAATATTGACATCAGTAAACTTTTAGTTTACTGTAACATTTATGTCAATTGTTGTAATATTCGTGTAGTATAAACCAAAAAATAGTGGATAATTTTTTTTAATATATGTTTCTTACCTGATACCACACATATAATATGAAGGTATGCAATACTTCCTTCATTAATTGTCTCGATATGATATCCATTTTTTCTAATATCTTTAAAACTTAACAAGTTTCTTCAAGACTTAGTAGAGAGTAGTGCATCGTTTATAATAATATTTATTCCTTCATGTAACAATAAATTAGCTCTTCCAAAGCCTTTAATAAGTTTTGCACTACCAGATATTGTGTTAACATTAGCTTCTTGCATAAGCAAATGAAAAAAATATTTTTTATTTGTAACTATGGTATGTGTCGTAGCACTGTCTACAAGACAAATATATTCATCTTTGATCTTGATTCTAGCTAAATTTTGATCATGAACATCCATATTTTTTTATTAAAATAAAATAAATATTCGTAAGAAATACTTTATTTTATATATAAATACGAGAAAAATATACCAAAATAAACACACAAAAGCAACACACATTGAAAACATACAAAAGTGATACACATAATAAAAAATAATAATGATAAAAGTTCAAAAATTCATCTTCATTCAGTCACATCTTCTTTTTGAGTTTTCAAAAAAAATTTGTTACACCCAAATGTGTCATGTTAAGAGGAATTTGGTCAATGTCATCATTTTGGGAAATAAAATTTGTTTTCACATTTTTTCCCTTTTTTTTCAATGATGCTTGATAAAGATCAACAAGATGATTTGAAGTACGATAGGTTTGTGACCAATGTCCTTTCATACCACATTTGTTGCATACATTTTTAGAATTCTTTGAAATTCTTTTTTCATTTTTCTTCTTTCTTCTCATTATTTTCTCACTTCTGGTGGTTGATATTATTTTTATGATGAGAAGAGTTTTTATAACCACCACGATGTATATGTCGACCTCGATCGCGTCTATGACCATGACTACGACCATAACTTCTTCCATGTTCAATACTATTTGATGCTACTGCATTCGTTTCAGGGAATGGAATAGAGCCAGTTGGACGAGTTTCATGATTTTTCATTAACAGCTCATTATTTTGTTTAGCCATAAGAAGACAAGAAATTAGCTCTAAATATTTTTTAAATCTTTTCTCTCGATACTGCTGTTGCAAGAGCACATTCAAGGCATGAAAAGTGGAGAATGTTTTTTCTAACATATCATCATCAGTGATCTTTTCTCCCCACAATAATAATTGAGAGCTAATTCTAAATACCGCAGAGTTATACTCACTCACACTTTTAAAGTCTTGTAATTGAAGATGCATCTAATCATAACGAATCTTTGGAAGAATTACTATCTTTTGGTGGTTATATCTTTCTTTTAAACATTTCCACAATTCAAGTGGATCTTTTATGCTAAGGTACTCAATTTTCAATCCCTAATGAAGATGGTGATGAAAAAAAAATCATTGCCTTGGCACAATTTTGCAGGGACTCATTGTTTCCCTCTTTGATGGTGTCTTCAAGACCCATCACATCAAGATGAATTTCAGCATCCAAAATCCATGATAAATAATTTTTGCCCGAAATATCAAGTGCCATAAATTCTAACTTCTTGAGGTTTGATGTTAGTTGCATAGTAAACTAATATTAGAATAGACAAAATGATGCATTTTATAGGAAATAAGAGAAAATATAAGTAAAGAATTGCATAATTAGCAATAGTTGCATATAGTTAGGAATTACAATGTTTAATAATTTTTAAGCCTTGTTTTCGATAGTTTTGATATGTTCTATGAGAAAATAATGTCTGGGAAAGGAATTTGCATGTCTTACAGGATACAAGTTGATACACACAAAGAATGCATCAAAAGAAGGCATACAAGAGATGGAATCAAGAGCAAATACCAGAAGACCGCAGTACGAAAACTGAAGACTACTGTTAGAACAGAAGAATAGAACCAGTGAATAACAAACTGGTGACCGCAGTCCATAAACTGGAGACCGCGGTCACCAAAACGTGGTTGGCACAGAAAATTGACAAACTGCGGTGGATAGAATGCATGAAATCTGGGTTTTTGACATCAAATTCATGGACCGCGGTCACTCAATTGTATAGCGAGATTTTCGTATTTTTTAGGTTTCTTAGTGCGGGACTATAAATAGAAGAAGGTTTTTTAGAATCCAGATGGGGAGAATAGAGAAGGGAACATTGTGACGGCTACTAGGGCATCAAAGACTAGGTTTTTATTGATTTTTGAAGATTGTTAAGAGATTTGAGTATGCATTGCTTATTTGAATTTAATTTTATGATTTCCATTCCATTCATGTCGAGCTAATCAGTTCTATTGTCCGGGATGTGATTGTTCAAAGCATAGTTTGTGATATCTACTTGTCGTTGATGATTTAAAGATTCTATTTCTTATTGTGTAGACTTAAAGCTTTATGTCTACTGGCCATGGATGTATTGAACTTAGTATTTTATTCTATCTCGAGAGAGAAGCCTAAAATATGGATGTCACAATCTGGACCTAGACCAGTTGATTGATCGGGAGATTGTTGACCAATCTAGGGAGTTGCACAGGGATTGTTAGTCTAAACACATAGATTGTCAAGTGAATGTCTCGGGAGAGGGTTTGACGAAAAAAATTCAATGAATGTTGAAATGCCTTGGGAAAGGGTTTCAACATATTGATGCTATAACTCATAGATTAGCTAAATTCACAAACACAACGAAGATTTGCAAACTATGCGGTGACATTCATTATCCTAGACATGTTTCTCTATTGAATTCTTAAAATTTATCATTATCTTTGTTTACAACAGCTTCTGGTTTTGAAATTAACTTAATCACATTCAATCTTGTCTTGATAAAATTGTGATCATTAGTAACTCTGGTATTAAAAATCAAAAGCTACCCTTGTTCGCTGAGGACGATACCCAGACTTACCGGATATTACTACTGCGATCCCGTACACTTGCGGGGTTGCTAACATTTGACATATTACTTCACAAGATATATAAAATATATTAGAATGTGACTATTTAAACAATTATTATTTTTTAAATAAATTTTAATCTATTTTAATGGAATAGATAAGTTACACACACACACACAAACATATATATATATATATATATTAGTTAATAATAAATAATACCAATCACATATATGTTCACATCTTAATATTTAATCAAAATGTACTATTTGTATGAATTGGTAGGACAACTTTTAGGAATGGGCAGTGAGACAGAGTCTAATTAGAGTAACCGGCCTCCAAGGATAGGATAATTTATCTCCCTGTTAATGTTTTGTTTTAATTGGGACAAGGCTTACCTACCATCAATCCAAACTTATAGTACTATTTATAAAAATTAAGAATAGAACATGATCAATCGATAAAATATTAAATAAATTTATTTATTTGACTTTTAATTTCTGATGTAGAATATCGTACTAGGCGCAACTACATAACATACTTTCTTAGTCAATATAATTACATATAATTAATAGTAAATAATATTATGTATAAATAATCAAACATGTGCAAATAAAATATACTACTCAAATATTTAATCACATAAATCAAATTATACCTTCAAGTCTTTTCTTTCCAAACTTTTGTACCTTCGAAGTTGATCTTGAAGAGCTAGCTCGTGCTAATAAAATGTTATGAATCAAACTAGAACAAATTGAAAAATGCAAGAATTTCTTCAAGAGAAGGGAAAGAAAACTTAAGAACACTAGAGAAAAGAAAGTTTTCTAAGAGAGAATTGTTTTCTTTGTTGATGATTTCTATGAGGCACAAGATCCCTTTATATAGTTCTTTAGAATGAGGGGTTACATCAATCATAATGATGACATTTAAATAATCTCATTAATTTGGACATTATGGCATTTAGAGGTTACATGATACTAAATATCAAAGGGGTTACAAAGATTATCAATATTTAATATAATTATTTATAACAAAAAAATAATTTTCTATAAGTTTTTTATGAAAGAGAATATTTGTTTTGCTTATCAATTAATATGGTCTTCCAAATATATGCGAAGTGTTTCAGATAATAACAACAGCTATAACTTGTTTATGCCTAAGATATTATATCAACAACTAAGTTCAAGATTACTTGAATTAACCTTATAAAAAAAAAAGAAAGAAGGAGAAGAAGAAGAAATAAAAGAAAAATAAAGAATTTAAGGGTGATCAAAACCCAAAGAGTCCCTTTGATTGATCAAAACCCAACAACAATTTCCAAAAATTTACAAAAAAATAAAACAAAAATTTATAGAATAAAATTTGAGTCAGTAAATACAATAACTCAGTAAGCAGGTTAGCCTGAAGTTGTGATATGACCAAACAATCCAATAACACGTAAAATAGGGAAGTGATTGCATCGAAAAATCAAGTCAGTTAATAGCTCCGTTACGGAATGGCAATCCAAAGCAAAAAAATAAACATTACCCATGGACTCTCCAGTAAATTCATTCGTGTTTTAATTGAATTGCCAACTATGACAAAGCATCAAAGAGAATTACCTCAAATACTCAAAAGGGTAAGAAGAGGAGCTAAAACAAACTGTAACATACAAATAAGCAAGATGTATCATGAAAAGCAAGCATATTAAGTATATCAACTAGCAGCAAGCATAACTTATGGAATTGTTTATGCCAACAAAAACTATGGTCACAAAAATCATGTTCATAAGACTCACAACCACAAATCGTAATGAATAATTGATGACAATAGCTCAACACCAAGAATACAAAAAAGGATCAATGAAAACCTGCAAGTTAATATGATGTATATATGTAATAAACCAAACTTTTATAACGCGTACACGTCGAAAATAAATTCTTAAATATATTAAATAAGTACAAAAATGTTCGAAAACATGATTTAAATATTTGTTATATGTTT
>JAJIYU010019496.1:0-10760 GCA_030144865.1 Tinospora cordifolia | reverse complement strand
TCCTCCCTCTCTGTATCATTTAGGCTGAAACTGTTCAGCCGACTCAATAGCTCCCCAACTGCCCCAATATGCTGATCTCCTATACTTCTTGGCAAATGCAGATTCCAACTCTACTGAGATCTACTATCTGCCTGGCTCCTTTCCCTAAAATCTGCTACCGACCCATCTTTCCTTGTGCACATGCTATGTAATCTGTAATAAGTGTTTAGGAGATCCAAGTTCTGAAACTGCCGACGCAAACTCTAAATTGTTGACCTATTACATTTCTCTTTTTGATGCACTTTGGTTGATATTACGTTAGATAAACTAGCCCCTTTTCTTTATAAAATTTGTAATATCAAGTATTAAGAGAGCTCTAAGCTTTTTGAAGCACAAACCATAAATTTTTATAAACTACACACACATTTCCTAGCGAATTATTAGGTGTATATGCCATAAGAAAAGTTTAAAGACTTAAAAATTTACCAAAGCACGTATAAACTAGAAAGTGGTAATAAATTATGGTACTGTCTTTTATTTGTTGATTTTCTAGAAGTTTTATTTTTTGATTTATGAAAAAATAGCATATGAAAAGTTTTGGCGTATAATATGTTCCTCAATGACATATCAATAGCACAAATACTATTAAATACTATTAAAAACTATGTTATGTGGTAAGGTAAGTACAAAAGAATTGTTCAAGTTCATTTATACTTTATGTTTATCTATTTTTTGATGATACTGATTTTTAGATTTAATATAAGGGCCTTTATGTATTCTTGTCATAAAAATATGACATTTATGCCTTGTCTCACGAAGGAAAATCACCTTAGTTGTGCCTCATGATTTTAAAAACCATGGCCATAAATAAACTCGAAAACTCGAGAAATTAGTTGGATAGGCATATTCACATCTTTCGCAATGTACACTTTTTTTTAAAGGTTCTTGGAGCAGAAGCAAGTCCAAAGTTATGGAACTTGGTTGTGGGGCTTTTGTTGAAATGGAATGGTCTTACTTTTTCTTTCTTTTTTAAATTTATCTTTTATCTTTACCTGCAAATGATTAAATTATTAAATATAGTATGTTGGGTAGTGATCAACATATTCTTTTGTTTTCTCCTTCTAACTCTTCCTCAACAGGCTTAGGGTGAATAATAGAGCAAGTGCAACTATTAGTAGTACAATAAAAATACAAGGCATACTAAGTCATGCCATTCTGTTTAATAATAAGCCTTCAAATATTCATATAGTACTACAAGATACCAATGTAGTTACAGAGCCCTGTGGAAAGACATCGTTAGGATTTATGATCCGCTAAGACCATATATTACCTGGAAAGTAGGCAAAGGAGATGCAGTGGATTTTTGGGGAAGCATTTGGTGTAGAAAAGAGGAATTGAAGAAGAAATCCCCAATATTTATAATCTGTCAGCAAAAAAAGAAGGACCAATAAAGGAATTTCGAACATAAGATGATGAAGGAGATAGGTTGCAAAGGGGATGGAATCTCCTTTTATACAGAGAAGTGGGAGAAGATCATATGGAGGAGCTCAATGATCTTCTAAACACCCTTTACAGCTTCAATCTTCATCACACAGAGGAGGAGGATCGACCAATCTGGCAGGATGGCCAGAACAATAGATTTTCGGTAGGATCATTCATGGAGAAACTCACAGCAACAAATCTCAATCAGTCAACAGTTCCAGCATATTTTATATGGAAGAGAAAAGCCTCCCTAAAAGCTAGAATGTTAGCCTGGATTATAAGCCTTAAAAGGCTGAAAACAATAGAGAATATTCAAAGAAGAATGCCATATTATGCTCTTAACCTATCTAAATGTCTGTTATGTAGGAATGGCGAGGACAACACCAACCACATTCTGGGAACTTGCTGGGTGATGAAGGAAATATGGAGACTATGGAACCTGCAATGCCAAAGCATAATACCTCCGCAGGAAGAGGCATGGTTCCAGATTCCATCAATGAAGGAACAAGAAGAATTGGACAGTACTGGAAGGTGATCCTTCTGGCAATTTGGTATGCAGCTTGGGAAGAAAGAAATAGAAGACTCTTTTTGGAGCAGTATAGTTCGAATCGCATGATATGGGAACGATCAAATGTTTTGTTTGCAACATGGGTATCATGTACCAAGCTTGGGAAGGGATACAATTTTGGGGATTGGACATGTAAAGGAGGATCAATTCTTCAATCCATGTCTATGTAATTAGTCGGATACCTCATCCGACATTTTGTAATAGTTATTATTATTAATAAAATAGTTTCCAGTTTCAAAAAAAAATATTCATTTATATTTTATAGATAATTTGTATGCTTGGGAGTTCCTAATAATTGAATAAATTAAGATTTTACTAGAAATGCAATTCTAGAAACTAGAGATACACAAAAGCGAAAGCCTGTGGGATTGTTTTTCTAACTAGATAAGCGACACTGAAAACCAACTATACATCGGATGGTTTGATGTTTTCACGATCCTTACTTTATTGACTGCAACTTTTGTTTTCATTATTGCTTTCATCGTGTACTAAAGAGCATGGAGGTTTGAGTCCTCTTTTAGTCATAGTATTGAGAATGCTCATTGAATGAGTAATTCAATAAGAGATCTTGGGTCAAATCGATATTGTTATACTGAGTATTTATTGATTGAAGTATTTCATTGATCCCCACAATTTGAGTCCAAGCTATTGAAATTGGAGTAAGTTTGGTAGTAAGTCATGAAATCTTGGCAATGTTCTCTATTTAATGAATGGGGAGCCCGCTTTGAAATTGTCTGCCTTGCATCCATTCCCAAGTGTATACTTCAATAGAAATTACACCGGGGTGGATTGATACAATAGATACCTCTAGTAGTCTCCTACATCCCTAAGAGCAATAAAAAATTCCGTTGAAAACCCTCCACTTCCTTCACATTTCTTAAGCAATGCAACGCAATATAACACAACACAACACAACACAAATAATGATCCATAGTCTCCTCATCTTGACAACAAAGCACACTGCGAAGAAAAGTACTGTGTTGACATCTTCCTTTGGAGCATATGACATTTCCATTATATTCAAACTTCTATGTGTAGTTAATGAACCATAAGTTCTTACTTTAGTTGTTACTTTAGCATTCCAAAGTAAACGTCTAAGGTGAAAAGTAGGATTTGAAAAATTTGTTGGAAGTTTTAAAGGATTTACAAGAATAAAGGCCATTGGCTTCCAAATTTCACACCACTTTGTCTTGAGCATTGGATATGTGAACATGATCACTACGAGATAAAAGATGAGTCACATCTTGTACTTTCTCAAATGGTTAATGCCCTAGAGAAGTGAAAGTTCTAATGCATTGGTATTTGATCAACGCTATTTAAATTGGGCTCAATAAAGACTCTTATACTCTGATTATGACAATTGGATGTTCATTGCACCTCATGATTTTTAAAAACCTTGATTGTTTATTTACTTGAATGTCCTTTGTTGTCCCTTTTTTTTTTTTTCCTTTTGTGAGGGGGTCATCTTGACAGCTATATTTTATCAAGTTTTCCTTTTTAAGCTCATTTGAGGCACAAATCTGAATTATAAAAAAGTCAAAATGTATTGAAGGTTTATTTGATTAGTATTATTATAATATATTTGTATGTATTTCAAGTTTCTTTGCAGATCTTGATGTTGCTCTCTAATTTTTCTTACTTATGTTCTAGGTTTTGATTGGGCTTCATCCTTATGTTTCTTTTTGTTAGATAATTGTAATTAGAGGTGAGATTAAAATGTGAGCATATGACATACTATCCTTATTCCTTACTCTTTTCATTTCTTTTGTTATCCACACCTTTGAACTTCAATTTTTTGTTTATTTATTTTATATTTAAGTTGTAACATTTGTATATATGCTTCAAGTTTTGTATTTTTTTTTTCTCATACAATCATTAATTAACTACGGTGCTAACTGTTTTAAAATAGTTTGGCGTACTTAAAAAAAAAGTTACGTGACTCTTGTGGTTCCATTTGAATTTTTCTGGGTTACAACAACCTATGCTGCCAAAAAAAACTTACGTGACTTTTTTGAAAAAAACAACAACCTATGCTGCCAATGCCATTGCGGATAACCGAGAATATGGCACATTTAAAGATGAATATATTGTTAAGGAGTTCAGAGATGGTAATATTGAACGCTGTATATGATCTTTGTTTCTGTTTCATCCCTTCAGTTGTTATAATTGACTGATTGGCAGTTGTACTGTTCATAGATCAAATACCCTTTATCTAGTAGGTGATCTTTTGACCAATAGACGGTGAAAGTCAATATTGTATAATATATGCGATCGTATTAACTATTGATAAATGGGTTTTATTTTTACTAGCAAGACTTCATATATAAATTAGTTGCTTATCGCCTGCAATAATTGTAATCTAATACTTGACATCTGACTGGTTCAAACTGAAAGTTACATATCTTTTTTTGTCTCTGGTTCTATTAGATTGTAATTGTACTCATATAATCATCCTTCTTATGGTGAGGGTAGGGTAATATTCAAAGCTTGACAGCTGCTGAACTGGACAAATACAGAGCACATACTTGGCTTCTTTCTCCTCCTTGTCAACCTTACACACGACAAGGTCTATCTTTCAATCTGATGCTTCAGTTGCTTCTGAATCTATGGATTCCAATCCCAATGGTTTAACAATTACATTCTTGTTCGTTGGTCATATCTTTTAAAATCTCAGGTCTCCAAAAAGATTCTAATGATGCCCGGGCATCATCTTTTATCAAGATTCTTGACCTTATTCCACAAATGTCAAGGCCTCCCCTCATGCTATTTGTGGAAAATGTGGTTGGTTTTGAGGTCAATTCCAATTACTTTTGCATTTTTAAATTGAAGTCCATTTCTTTTTAAATAATCTGGCATACTTAAACCCATGGTTCTCATTGGTGGTTTTTGTAGACTGTTTTCTTCTCTGATTTCAATTTCATTTTTTTTTTCTTGTCGCAGACATCTGATACACATAAGCAGATGATAGTGACTTTGGTGGAAACTGGTTTCATTACACAAGAATTTATTTTGAGTCCCTTACAGTTTGGAATACCATATTCTAGACCTCGGTACTTTTGCTTGGTAACTCCTTGTCCCCATTTTTTCTCCCTTTATATAGTCTTATCTAATTTTTTGTTAGTGCTACATTCTGTCCAAAATGTATTTCCCTGGTAAGTAGAATTCATATTAAATACAACATTACAGAGTTCATAACCTTGGGAATGAGGCAGATGTAGAGCAAATGAAGTCTCTGGATCCTATACAACTTTAGATTCATTATTCTCATATAATCAACAAGGAAATCTTAGGAGCCCAAAGGGGTGCTGGAACCTTGCACCTCAATATGAACTATCTTCTTGCAACCTTCTCCATGAGCTGTTGTAGCTGTGACCATGGCACACACATTCTTGCAAGTGAGAGATAAATGTTATTCACACGCTGCAAGTTTGTTTGAAATCTGATTCGAGTAGTCAATTACTATGGATTTGTGAAAAAATCACGATTGAATCAGTATTGAGTTCATTCCAAAATTCTTAGCAAATCAAAATTTGATATTTTTGCCCTTTGAACTATTTGAGAATCATTAAAGTGAACCAATTGGCCAAAAATGTACAACCAGTAATGTTAGAACAAGTTAGCATGAGATTGGTTGATAAGGTGTGAATATAGCTCATAGGAAGCTGAACTTGACTAAAATGTTAGTGGGGCCCACAATTTTGTCTTTCCATTTTATACATATGCAATGTTATCAAGGTTTGCGTCTTAGTGCAATCTTAGGCCCGCCAAAAGGAGAGGGACACCTATTGCGCTTCAATACTTGATAGGTAAGTAGGGTGCATTACCTCAACAGCATGCCTTGTATGCACCTTAATCAGCTGCGGGTATCTGCCTCACCTTTTTGCTCTCATTTAAAAATAATTAATCTGGATTAATTTTAAGGTGTTTTACTGAAGTTTCCTTACAAATAAAATTTTACCATGAAGTTCTGATTATCGTGCACAAACTTATAATTAACATTGGTTGTGCTCACAGGCCAAAAGAAAACCTTTGTCTTTCCAAAACCCACATCTCAACCACTGCTTGCTTTTGACTCCTGATCCTTTGCTGGGACATGATGGTGGCAAATGGATGCAAGAGCATGATCGATCGCATGAAAGCTGGGAAGGATGGATCCAAAACTGTGAACCAATAATGAACTTTCTTGAATTCAGCGCCACCAGCCTTCAGCCAGATAATAAAAAGTAAGATATCTCTAACAAATTGTGAGTCTACAGCTGTTTTGAATGTTTTGGAGGAAAGGGCTGAACAAAATGGTCCTGGCAGTAGTTATTCACACCAGTACACTGTTCCATTGAACTTGATCGAGAGATGGGCAAGTGTCATGGGTATCCTTCCTGTTGAATATCTAAGGGAGAATGATATAAGTTCGTCCTTCTTTCCCCAATTTTCCTTGTTTTCTTTCTTATCCGGCTTGTCTCCAAAAAAATCCTTAAAAGGCTAGATATTGTATATCCTGATTCAAAGCGTTGTTGCTGCTTTACAAAAAGCTATTATCGATACGTGAAGGGCACAGGATCGCTTTTGGCAACTATCCAAGTATGATTCTTGTCCTGAGATGTTTGTTATATAGCCAAGTAAATAGTTGTTTGTGCCATTTGAGGAGATACTTTTTTACAAAAAATAATAATGAAATCGGCTTTCTGCTTTTATGCTTCTACTGTTTCTGCTTAAATAATGTGTTGCAGGTAGAAAATAATGGCAATAAAATATCTTCATTGAAGGAGAAAGGCCTCAGATATTTCACACCCAGGGAGGTATCAGACACCTGCATCTTGTTTTTCATTTTGCTCTCTGTTTATTACCAACTATACTGCAATTCATTTCATTAAGAAACTCTTTTTTTTTAAAAAAAAAAATTATTTTTGTTATTGTAATTTCAGGTTGCGAATTTACACTCTTTCCCAGGGAGTTTCAACTTTCCAGAGAACATAAGCCTTAGACAACGGTATGGAAAACATTTAATGGTCCAAGTCAGTATTAAATAAAATGGCTGCATAAAAAAATCGCTTTAACAAATCGTTATAAAATATAAGTTGATAACTGTTGTTTATGATGCCACATACCATCTTAGTCTTTTGAGTACCTATGATAGCTGTGTCCAGGCTAGACAATTTATTGGGACTTCCTATATAAGAGGATGGAGCAGGATAATACGTCTTGCTTGGTTGCTTGGAGCAATGTTCAGAGGAATGTGGAACAGGGTGGTTTGGCCATAGGAAGTATCATTATAAATAAAAAATGAGTTGGTTGGTGAATGGCAGTGGTGATTCCCAATGCATCCAGACCACCTGTGAAGGAAAGTCATTGGAAGCAAATTTTATGGTGCAATCTTAGGGATGTTGGTGTAGTTACTAGAGCAGCCTATAGAAACACATGGAAGTTTAATGTTTCAGACCAACCTATCTGCTTAGCAAGGCTTACATTAAACTTTGGGACAAGGAGATGATCTAGTTTTGGAAAGATGTGTGGTGTGGCACCCCTACCTTCGAAGCTCTTTTTTCCCATTTTGTTTCATCCATCAACCTCCCTTAATAAACCTATTTCTAACTTTGTGAGAAATTCGAATCCAGAGGGAGGGTTTCATATTCATGAGATTCCATTATTGTAGATATGTTACAGGTAGGGAGGAGGAGGAAGTGTTGCCCCTTATTAGTTTGGTTGAGTGTCATCTCTCAAGTGAAGTGGATAGGATAATAGTGTATGTTGGCTTTGGATCCTTTAGGTCTCGCGACCAAATCATTTCGTGTTGTCCTTGATAATCCATCTCTGGCTTTTTAACAATATTAGTCAATATGGAAAGCACTTGTTCCTTCCTATGTCAGATTTTTTTGGATTGGTGACTACTCTTGGTTAGTTGTCTATAGGCGATATGCTTAATCAAAGGCTTCCGTGTATGAATATTTCTCCCTCTTCCCTCTTGGTGTTATCTTTGTAGATTGACTATGGGATTATTTGATCACATTTGATGTCAATGGTCATTCACCCAAGATTTATAGGAAAGATGGTATTTTCATTTCCTAGTCCTGGTTTCAAAGAGGATAGGCTGCAAAAATTAATATTTTTATGTCCATGGATGGCATCCCTCCAAATTGGTGTGAGCTTTACGAGGGTGGCTTATCATGCACTTTATGGTCTATTTGGAAGGGTGAGTTTGAGAAGGTTCCCATCTCTTAGCTTCATTTTGGGACGCAAATTTGTAAACTGTCTAAGGCTTATTCTATCACAAATGAGGCGAGCGGTGGTCAAAACCTTCTATGCTGTGCTTAAGTGGGACTCGAGGACATCTTGCCCTCACCTTGCACAGTTCTTGTACCTTTTTAAAGATTACTATTTATATTATTTATTAGTTTCTTTTTCCAAAAAAAAAAAGAAGAAAAATCCTTAATCTCCAAACATGACATGTTAGTCCTCATATTGTTTAGACATCTTGTTCAGCCTCATTAATCTTCTTGGTTGATTCTTGTCCCGACCTTGGGTTTTTATCTTTTGCTCTCTCTCTCTCTCTCTCTCTCTCTCTCTCTCTCTCTCTCTCTGTCTCTCTCTCTCTCTCTTTTTGTTTTGTTTTTGTTTTTTTTGTTTTTTTGCTTAAATTTTGCAGGCTTATCTCATAATCAACCACATATCAGCCAGATGATTAGTTAATTAATAATAATGATGATGATGATGATGATGATAATTTCTATACTTTACATTTTACAATCTTTGGACACCTTTCATTGTGAAGCCAATTTAGGCTTAAATCCAATTTTTTCGTTTCTTTATCTATTTGAATTTTTTTTCAAACAGTTTTATCCTCAACAAATGGTCAATTTAGTAATTTTACAATTTAATATCAGCTTAATCTAAGATTTCGGTTATTTTCTGTGCAATTTTAATAACTGTAACTTTTCATTGTTTTTCATTTTTTCGTTTGATCTTTTCAGTTTTTTTTTTTTGTTCAATATTTTTTGTTGTCTACGCTTTTAGCACTTGCCATTCACTAGCAGTAGTAGTAATTATAACAACAACAACAATAATAATAGTAATTTATAATTATAATAAAAAATAATAATAGTAATGATAATAATAATAATAATTATTACTATTATCATTTTGCCCCTTTTGTGGTTGTTTGTTTTAGTTTGATTCTATTGAGTGCAGTTTTAGTTTTCTAGTTTGTAGTAGACTTTGCACCAAATTAGGTAATTTAGGTTTCTATGGTATGAGTGGCCCTTGTTGGAGATAAAATGGAGAAGAAAAATTAAGGTCGTTTGAACAAATATTAGACAATGAAGACCTTTGGGTGTATTCTGTGGTAATGATAAAGGTGAAGGAAGACCGAAGATAAGGACAAAGCCAATTAGAAAAATTCCCACTGGTACCTTCCAAAGAGTATGGTGTGGTTATGGAGCTGGTTTTGTAACTAATTACTAAATTTTTGTCCTCAAATTAATAAATAAAACGCGTTGACTTGTCCATTAGTAGAGTGAAGGAAAGGAATTAGATTCATGCTGTTAATATTATGTAGGATTTTTTTTTTTGTTAAGCTTAGTGAAGCAATCCATAAGTGAACGGTTTTTAATGGAATAGATTATTCAATAAAAAAAATATCAATTAATATTTGCATTTTCCTCAATCGATTCACCTATTAGCTGAAGCTTTTAGGTCTTATATTTAAAATCTCCTTCCAAGTTTTTCCTTGATTCTGACTCTTGTATTTCCTTTTCTTGTCTTTCTTCCTCATTATAAATATATTCACGTATTATGCATTTGAGGGGAGTATAATTGTATAAATCATTGTTCATCTGATGTGTGTCAAGTTGAACCTTGTCATATTAGCTCTAACTTCTAAACCAAGTGGTTTCTAATACTTTGCTAATTCATTAACACCGTGACTGCTGCTACTATTTCACAGGTATGCATTGTTGGGCAATAGTCTAAGTGTGGCAGTTGTTGCTCCATTATTGCGCTACCTCTTTAGCGTACCATCATTGCCAACATCATAACAGATTTACTAATGTTTGAGATGTGAAATTTATTATATGGACCAAATGGGTTGTTCCCATATTTCAGATGCAGAATTCAATCCATACACAAAAGCGTTGGAAGAGAGAAGGTGCAAGACCCTCATCCCGGAAGCTTAATTTTTTACATTTTAGTTATTTCTCTGATTCTTGATCTTATGTTGTTCAACTGGTTCAGAAAAGTTTAGTGTTAGTGTAGATATGCTACTTCATAATGCTGTTTTATGAGAATATTTTTGGCCAAATGGGTTGGTCTTGTTTGCATCTTGATTTAGTGTGTTAGTGATACTGGAAAGTCTGAGATATAGGAACGTGTAGAACCACTTCAGGTCCCTAGAACTAGAGCTTCGTGAGCTTTTTTAAATATCATTTTGATTCTTTTATTTGAGGAAAATTTACACTGAATAATGCTATAGCGACGTTTAAAATTTACGTTTAAAAGGGTATACATCACCTTTATGCATTATTGGATCATCTCGAATTTTTTGTTGGCACATTATTTGGGGTAATTCAATGGCGTCTTTTGAATGCTATTTAAGCATTTTGCAAATTTGTATTCAAGATTCCATGACCCTAAACTTGTTTTTTCTTTAAATCTTTAAAAAATATGTAATAAGAAGCTTTTACTGAAATGGATTATAAACTTTAATTGCATTTCTTGGAGAAGGCATGTAATTTTCACTTCT
>JAJIYU010019495.1:0-10768 GCA_030144865.1 Tinospora cordifolia | reverse complement strand
ATATGATGGAGACGTGGTGGCAGGTGGCAACATGACCTGCCACCTCATGTTGTTGGTTAGCCATGATTTTGCACATTGACATCCACTTGCTCGTCCAAAGTGGTCACCATTGTCATGCGCATATGCTGCTACTATTGGAAAATGGAAACTGTGCGTAATTAATAAAATTCCAAAGAAATCATAATTAAATACAATCCTCTTAATCTATTTGTTGTAAATTAATAGTTATTATTTGCGTCATCTTTTTAACTATTAACAACATTGCAATTTGGCTGTTTTTTGTGATTAAAATTAACTTTTGTCGTGACGTCATCAACTTTTTTGGAGAAATATAGTTGTAAATGAGTATAAAAACACAAACTCAAGAAAAAAAAATGTTAAATTATAATAGCAAAAAAATTATGATTTTTTCTGATATTTTTTCCTTTTATAAAAGAGGCTCGATCTGTTGCTAAAATGATGACTGAATTTTCTTACACCGTATATTTGGCTAATGCACTCAAAGTTATTTAACTAAATGAAAAAGGTCACATATGTAATAATGAAAGGGACATTATTTCATATATAATTTGCATTTGTTCATAAGAGTTGTGTTTTACCACCCTTGATCAAATATGCATGGTTGATTATTCTTTCTTCCTCGAATTAGTACATGCTTTAATTCCTTCTACTATCACTAAGAAAAGATCTCATATCATATATTTACAAAGTTGCATTACTAAGTATATCAGATTGCATAAGATTATATATGAACAATTATAGGCCGTGTTAGACTGTAAATTATAATAAAAATGTAACTCCCACAGACCATTTCTTTTTTTTTTTTTTTTGGGTCATGAGGTTGGTCATAAGATGACAAAATGGCAACAACCCTGATCCATGAATGAATTAAAATACTGTGACTATATATATGCTAATAAATTTAAAATTTGTTGATCCTTTTCGAAACTAACGTGAATGAATATATATATATATATATATATAACCAATTGATCATTATTTTGGAAAAGATATATAAGATGATATTATTACAAGATAGGAACATGTTACAGGGAATAAGATTGGGTTGGTTCACCCATAGCTGAATTAGGAGTAAAAGGAGTAACTCATGATCATATCTAGACTGGTACTAGACCAAAAACTTGATTGAACAAGCTCAGACTTGGAATAAATGATCAACCATGCATTAATATAACCCAAGAGGGAAATTAAATCAAGGCTCATCAGATGTTCCGCACTAAAATTAATGGAAAACCCTAGCTATAGCTAGCCATAGTTCCTGGCAACCAATAGTGATACAAAGGGAGATTCCAATAGACCCCCTTGCTAATTCTCTCCCAAAAAAAAAAAAAAAAAAAAGGAAATACAAAAGAAGAAGAAGAAGAAGAAGAAGACGAATTAGATCATTATTTCACTAGTTACTCTAACAAGGTTAACATATCCCATTACTTTATCATCATCGTCTTGTGACTAGTTACTCCGCAATAGTCCTTTCAGTCATCTCCTTTGTAATAGCAGGAATGCAACTAGAGCTTCTTGCAATACCACCCACCTTCTTCCCACCACCTGACCCTCTATCTCTAGGACTGTAAGACTTGCCCCTCAAGGGTCTCCCTTCCAACCCTATAGCCGTACTCTTCTTCAATATCTCCCTCACAGCTTCTGCATGGTACAAAGCTGGATGCGTTCTTCCAAGCCTATTGAACCTAACACACGCGTTCATGTGTGCGCCCAAAGCTTCTTCCCCTTTCCCACCATTCTTCTCCAACTCTTCCTTCACTGCTGCACTACATATCCCACATATCCATTTCCCAGAAAACTTCTCCCGTACGCGTTGAATGTACTCCGGCGTGCACTCCTCCGACATCCCACAACACTCGCACTTCACGTCCTCTACCTCAGATATGGGCGGAAGCTTTGCGTTATTCTCCGCGGCCACTATCGCTGCTTCTTTGCTCAGTTCGAACGATATGTCTGATAGCGTGCGGTGCAGGCCTTCCATTGACAGCCTTCCCGGCTTGCAGAAGTTATTGTTGTTATCGCTACGAGAGAAGGGAGAAGAAACCAGCGTTTCACCATTAGGTGCCATCCCGGTACTTGCTCCTAACTATATATATATACTTATCAATATACAAGGAAAGATGAACTACAGAAGATATATAGTATATGGAAGCTAATGATGATGATGATGAAATGTTGATGAGTAGTGTAACTAGGAATTGATGGGCTCGAGAGAGAGTTGGGTACTGAGTGAATAGTAGATATGAGGGGGAAGTAAGAGCCTTATACCTTAATTTATAGAGCTTAGGGTTCTTTTTCTGGAAGATGTAAGCAGTGAAAAGTTTGTGGGGGACACCGGAAACTCGCGTGTTTGTAATTAATGAGGAGAGAGCAACTCATGAATGTAGTACCAACTAGATTTTTCACGAACACAAATTGAGAAAATTGTCAGTTACTGTCATTTCTTTTCAAAAGTTCTGATTATGTAACTGTATTTCTACATGAAAGTTACTGATATATTAAGTGCATGTATGGTGCCAAAGACACCAAAAGTGATTAAGGGTTTGAATCTGGCAATTGAATTACAGTATTCGGTGCTAATAGTGATTAAGTGCAATAGTGATTTTGAGTGCAATAATGATTTTGATAATATAACTTTCAAATTAACAGTACATGCTGCTCTCTTCCCAAGTTTTGTTTCAAACTTTAGCATATGTTGTAGGGCCTCTGCTTAACGAAGATATAGATAGATGGCCATTATTCTTAATATAAATGTGTGTGTGTATTTGCTAAATAGTGAAAAAGTTACTAAAGATGTAAAAGGTGTTGGATATTTTAGGGTTAATCAATCAACTAAATAAGCAATGAATATAATGTAATCAAACTTTTATTTAATTTTCAAAAATTTTCTTATATAACAATTAATTTTTAACTCAATCTCTCAATTTGTTTGACTTCCATCTATCTTTCTTATTTTACAAATTAGAGATCTTACTTATTTATAAACAAAAAAAAAAATCTCTTTCAAGCATATATTTAATACAATAAAAAACAAAAAAAATAAAAACCTATGATAACTCAATAGCTTTAAACGTCTATTACATTTAGAAACATATTTAAATTCTAACAAAAAGTTGGCTTGGTTCAACTTGAATTGAGCTAAAATCAATTCAATTCAAAACAAACAATCCAGTTTGACAAAAATGAAATTTAAGTCGAATCAAATAACTTTTCAACCGAAGTCCATTCAAGTTGAATTAGTTTAGTCGTTTTGGTTAGATTGCTTATTTAGTTTAATTTCTTTCCTCAACAATATAGCTTGAACTTAAAAGAAATAAGATAGATAAAAAAAAAAAAAGACTTGGATTCGTAGGAGCAGCAAAGAAAAAGAACCATAACACAAAAAAAAAAAAAAAAACAAAAAAAGGAAAAAAGAAAAAGAAGATAAAACCTTAATTGGTTCGGTTCAAGTTGGATGGGGTCAAGCCTTTCTAGTAGAAATTTTAGAACCCAATTCAACCAGGTGCACCAAGATCAACCTAATTAATCTAATCGATTAGGTTAACGTTTGGTTTTATTTGGTTCATCACTCTTGTCAATTAGCTAGGTTAGCGTACACCTATAAAAGTTTGTAACTGTCGAAGCTATAATTGTGTGCCACGGGCAAATTTTTTCATTTTCTTTTCTGTTCTTTTCTCTTTTCGGTTCCTGTCCATGGCCCCGTTACTATCAATCGTTGAGGCATAAAATTAGCCTACAATTTTTTTATTTTTTTGGAAAAAACTAAACTAGTGCATTATAATATATATATATGGGGCTATATCTGTCACCCATTTCTAACCTTGTAGCCCATTAATTAAAAAAAAGAAAAAGGAAAAAAAAAAAAAAAAGGGATGTCACTTTTGGACACACGAACGTTGTTCCTCCTCCATTCAACGAAAGGAATCGATTTATATACATCTCACAAGAAACTTTTTCAACTTTCTTCATGGGCTACATCACAAGAAACAGAAATGCTAGAACACTTTTTAGATTCACATAAATCTTGGAAAAGTACTCTCAAACATATTTTATATATATTCAAGACCCTATTTTCTTTATCTTTTTCTTTTTCTGTTTATATCTATAAATAATATATGGAGAAGAGACTTTAAATAGACAGCACACTGGAAATGAAGTAGTAGGTTTTGGGGAATTTGTGGGTCTGATGCAAAGTAGAGACAAAAAAGCAATAATATCACCTACCAGCAACTTTCATTTGTCAAATAATTAAGAAAAGAAAGAAAGAGAGATTTCAACTGTGAATACATGCATAGATACATGTGGTCTGGACTAGGAGGAAATTAAAGCAATGGTACCTACGCCTTCTACAGTCATTTCACTACACTTTGGCTCGTGATTGCTCATATAAATAAATAAATTGAAAACTGAAACAGTACTGGCTTCCACATATAAACATAAGCACTCTCACGTCTCAGCGACTGTGCATTTTTTAATTTCTTCACTCACCAACAAGTGGAGTGCTTTATTAATTATATATTAGCTATAGCTGGGCTACCTTCAGAGCCTTCATCAACTCTATCTATATGCTAGTTGTGCTAAATAACAAAAGCTAAATAAACTTTATTGATGTATCAATCTACAAGTCCATACTTTTAATAGTTTTTCAAATTACCTTCAACCCTCTCCCATATCCTACATCCTAAGCTCCAATTGTTTTTAATAATAATAATAATAATAATAATAATAATAATAATAATAATAATAATAGGTTACTCATTTATGAATAGGGTTTTGAGGTTTGTAGCATTAAAGTTGAAAATAGTTTGAAAAATACAAAAAAAAGAGGTTTATTGCTTATCTTATTAATGCGTTAAAAAGAGGATGAGTATTTATTGATTAGAACTAAGAACTTTGAGTTTCTTCATTTAGTAGGTAGGCATTATTGTCAAAAAAGAGATGGGCATTGTAGACAACTTTAAAAGACCAGCCAAGAATTAAAATGTGGTCGTTCCTCAATAAAGTGTATGTCTTTGTTGATTGGTCCCGTGGTTTACATCCGTCATTTTTTTTTTTTTTGATTAGAAGAGTTTAATATGTTTATATTTTAGATATAACTAAAAGTAGAAGAACAAAAAGAAAAGACAATAAATATAGAAGAATTATATTACTTTTAGTGTTTCTTATAAGATTAGAAGAGTCCCTATTTATAAAATAGGTATACATCATGAGTGGCAAGATAAGAAGATGAGCCGACATTCTAATATATGTTATAAGATGTGTGGACATCCATTTTAATTCATATATGTATATCATAAGTTACAATGCAAGGAGATGTATGGACATCTACATTAATTATATATTTATAATGGTCCTACAAGATATCCATCCTTACAAAGAGGGTATTTCTCATAAAACCATACTGAGCCATGAAAAATGTATTATATTCTTTCAAGAAATAGTACACTACCTCATCAAAAACCTTACCAAAAACTCAATTAGATAAAACCTTTTATTAAAGAATAAAAACATAATGCTTAACTCTACCTATTTGTAACTTTATTAAAGATCTTTAAAACATTCCAATATTGTAAACAATCTTAATGTTGTAGTAGGTAATGTCTTAATGAACAAACTTGTTCGGTTATCATTTGAATGAATTTATTGAATATTAGTTTTACTATTCTTCTGAAAATCATATATAAAGAAAATTTTAATAAAATATCTTTTATTTTATTTCCTTCAATATATTATTCCTTTAATTGTGCAATGCAACTTGCATTATCTTTATATATAACTGCTGAAACTTTTTAATAGAAGATTGATTACTTGTTTCTTTGAATATATATATAAATATAAATATATATATATATATATATATATAGTCGGTTCGTCCTTCGCCCTAGGGAAAAATGTGTTTTCTCCTTAAAAATTATATATTTTTTACATTATTCTCATTTTCTTTAATAATTAATTCAAAATTAGAAAAAATTCTATATATTATCATTAAAATTCTAGAAAATACATAAAATACACATGTGTCGGATTCGTCAACCCGATGTAAAAAATACGGGTTGTCACAGTGTTAAGCCAAATCTTTCAACACCATACTACACACTATCAGAGTAATCATAGGGAATGCAGAAGAAATTTAACACATGAACACCAATAAAACTTGATATTCACCAAAATGGGTCATTAAAACATGTGTAGCAATGAGAGTGACTAATCCATTATATACAAACTTTCCTCACCCCTATACACAGTTTCTAGCCCCCAAAACAAAAGAAAAGTACGAAGAAAAACCTACTGAAACCAACAAGAGAGAGAGAGTGTGTGTCGGGACCCCTTCCCGAGGCCAAAGGACGACCCGACTGGCACAATGACTTAACAAACTCACTCATCAAGTCGAGTTCGCCCAATCACTGTTAAGCCCTTACATTTCAATTTCTACAACAAACGACATTAGAGTAATTTAAACATTCATACTATAAGGTGCGAAAGTAACAAAATATTACATATTACCATGTCCCAAAAGTATAGTTTGGCTATAAAACAATTACAGACATACAAAATGTGACCGACCTCAAATAGAAACAAAAAGAAACAGAGGACCACTCCGGGACTAGGCTATCACCACGCCTTTCCCTCTATCAGCTGCTAAGGAACCTGAAATGTTAGTAGAGTAGTGAGCTTAAAAGTCAATGTGACTCAGTGAGTAGTAAAACTAGCATATTACCTAACCGACATCCAAAAATAGTGCATGCATGCATGAATAGTGACGGTGAAACAATTTCTCAAGAATCATGGTATGTTATAAAAACAGTTATAAACAGTGCAACAGTTTGAAAAAGAACAGTTTAAATACATGCAACTCAAAATTTTATCAAGACTAGGGTCCAAATCATCAAATACAACCCTATGGTCATTGCTTGAGCGGGTCACGAGTCAGGTGTACCGGCCACTAAAGCGGGTCAAGGGTTAGGCGCATTCATCGAACACCCTAACCCTGCGCTCGGTCCTCAAGTGCCGTGCTTGAGCGGGTTTGAGACTAGGCGCATTGATCATATGCCTTAACCCTGACGCTCGGACCTCAAGCCTAAACCAATCTCGTCGTGTACCCTGACCTTGCGCTTGGACCTCGAGCCTATGGTCTCCCTATCAGTGTACAACTACATTATATTTTAAATCAATCATTGTAGCTCAACATGAGAAACCATTCAATCGATGACAATTTCAATCATTTTTCATGCAATGAATACAATTAAGATAACAACTAAATTAAACTACTCACCTCAGGTCCCACGCACTGATGTCCCCTCGACACTCGGCCCAGTCCCCCGATCTATGCTCAAATCTGCATTATGGTAGACCCAATTTTAGTTCCTCATGAAACACCGTTTAATTCGGTCCTACTATTCCTAATCGATCTCAGTTAATTCGAATTTGAATCGATCAAACTTGGTCAATCGGTCAAACTTGGTCAACAAGGTCAAACTCGGTCGACCAAGTCAAAATTGGTCAATTTGGTCAAAATCAAGTCAATTGGGTCAAAATTCTCATTTTTCAATACTTAGTCATATCTAAGCCTTTTAGTTTAATTTGCGCAGAAAATTTGTCAATTTTCTTGCGATCAATCCAACCGTTGGATTTATGTAAAACTTTCCAGCTTTGATTTAGACCCTTCAAATATTTATTATAATTTTATTTTTCTATTTTTGGGTTTCATTTGGTATGTTTTCCAACTGAAATAACAGGAGCCCCAAATTCTGGATTTTTCTTCCTATCTATAGAGTGAAGTTTATGAATTTCCTGTGATCAATCCAACCGTTGGATTTGTGTGAAAATTTTCAGATTTGATATATATCATTCAAATGTTTCCCTGAATTTTGGTTTCAATTTTTCTGAACTCATTTACTATGGTTTTTGAGTGGAATCATAGAAATGCTCAAATCTGATCTTATTTGTTCTAACTGTACAACAAGACTCACAATTTGTTTGCTGTCAATCCGTATATCGGATTTGTGCAATATTTTTCAGTTATGATCCACACTTCCTATGGTGCCCTCAGAATTTTGTTTCATGAATTTTGGACCCCGTTAGTTATGTTTTCCAAGGGTTATATCAGGAAATCTTGGTTTTCTAGATTGCATATGACAGATAGTCAAAGGGAAACTTATTTAACCCCCTTAGACTTATCTATTTGAGACCAAATTTTTACAAAATATTTTTAGTTGTTTCATGAACGTATCCTCCAAATTTCAGGAAAATCGGTCATGTATAAGTATTTTTAAAAATTAATAACAGAAAGCACAAAATAATGGTATCATGACAGATTTTCCAAAAATTTTCTAAGTATCAAATCATGCATATCCGGTAGCTCAGTTCATCATCATTTTTGACATGCTCCGAGTGCTCATTTGTTATTCTTCATAGAATAGAAAATGAATTAGACATAACAAGCTTTAAAATAAGCCATAATACCTCAAGATCAAAGTTGGGATGACCCACGAATCAGTCTTGCAAAACTTGAACAACACACATTTCTGGGTGTTTGCAATGACAAACAGCAACTTACACCTCCTTGAAGAGGGTATCAAGAGCTTTTCGAGGACTCAAAGATCACTCAAAACGGAGCTCGGATGAGGAAGATATGAGAGGTAGATGATGGTTTGCTCAAGCTGAAAATTGTTGCAACAATGGTATGGGTGAGATGTTTGAAGGGGATTTTGCAGCCCTTGTAGCAGCTCGTGGTCCTCTTTTCTTGATTGTATTAGTGCCCAACATACTGAGAATTCAGAGGTTAGTTGGTGGTTGTATCAGAGGTCAAAACAAGGGGCAAAAACCATGGGAAGAATGATGGTTTTTCTGCCTTTTTTTGTTGCTGCTCGGCTGAAAAAACGGAGAGGAAGAAAGGATGAGAAGAGAAGGAAGAAAGGAGAGGGGGAGGGGGCCCAGCCGCGCATGGGCTGAGTGGGGTGGGCCGGTCCACCCGCAGCCCAATTCTCCCACACGCATAGGTGCACGGGCTGGCGCATGCCAGGCCCGCGTGGCCCCAGCTCCTGCCCGTTCTGCCTTGGGCCTAGGCAGCCAGGCCCAGTGCCTAGCTACCCAGGAGCAGCTTTTTTTTTTTTTTTAATTTTTTTTCTCTCTTTTCCCTTCCATCTCTTTTTTTTGTATATTTACACACACACACACACACACACACACACACACACACACACACACACACACATATATATATATATATATATATATATATATCAAAATTTTGTATTTTTTTCTAAAATTATCAAAAATCATTTAATCTTCATTTCTCATCAAAATCTTCGATTTTACACTATTTTCATTATTTATACAATTATTTTTCCTAAAAATTGAATAACCCATCAAAAATTACATTTTTCTCCCAAAAATTTCATTAATTTCTCTAAAAAATTCATAATTATTTCAAAAATTCAATAATCAATTCTAAAAACTATTTCTCTTAAGAAATCACATTTTTCTTATGATTCTACATATTTTCTCCTCAAATTTACATTTTTCCCATTATTCTAATTTTTCTTCAATAAGTAATTCAAAATTATAAAAAATTGAGAATAATTCATGTATTTCTATTAAAATTTTTAGAAAAATATACGAAAATACATATTCACAAATACAGGTCGTTATAGAGAGAGAGAGCGGCTCTAGACAATGACCACTCCCTTACCCTTATCTACCGCAGAAGGACCTGAAAAGTTAGAGTAGTGAGCCTAATTGTCCACGGCGACTCAGTGAGTAATGCAGTCTAATTCATAACTTAAAACAAGCATTCCACAATAAAATACGTGCCATGAATGGATAAACAATAACATTATGCAGGTGAATGTAACAGTGAATACAGTTTAAATCCATGCAGTCGTGCACCTTCATTCAAAAATAGTTAAATAGTGAAAACATTCATCGAGGCTCGCAAGCTCTCCAAGGCGACTAAAAATCCACTCGAGTGGTTGCAAACCGTTAGGCGCATCGTGTCGACTTCAATTATGACTTATTGCCTTTGCCATCATCATAACGACCAACCAAGACTTATTGTCATTGCCTTATTGTGACGGCCTGATTAGGACTTATTGCCATTGCCATCATCATAGGCCCTCAGAACCCCCTCAACGAGTACTCTGTGCTAGGTGGTCACCTCTTGGGGTTGTAAGAAAGACCGACACAACTCACCCAAACCCTGTACCCTCAGACCTCGAGACTCGGTGCACTTTTCATTTAAAACCCATTTAAAAGAATGCAGATTTATCACAATATGTAATCCCATTTTCATAATGCATAGAATAACAAGCTCTAAGAAATGAGTTAGAAAACACTACTCATAGGGATGCTCTGCTCTCGGCGCTCCTCTCGTGACCGGTCGCATCCCGTTAGTACTTGCTCCTACGAAATCGACGTAGCTTCTTAATATTAACATGAGACTTGACTCACTCCAACTCTACATCATTGGTCAATCTATGGATTGACTTGGTCAAGGGTAGCCCATCTATGTTAGCTCAACTTGCCTTAGTTGTTACATCAATTTGATTGACCTTGGTCAATCTTGGTCAACCCTAGTCAACCTATCATGTAATCACCCTAAGTTTAATAATGTGTCCACGTCAACATGAATTTTTGGAAATTCAAAATAAATATAAAAATGATTGGAAACTTGTTTTTAATTATCATTGTATGATATTTAATCAAGATAAAATTTATTAGAATATTCGGATAGCTAGAAACGTGCGAA
>JAJIYU010019494.1:0-10763 GCA_030144865.1 Tinospora cordifolia | reverse complement strand
TCCAGCTACACTACCATCCAGGAAAGGCAAACGTTCTCGTCAATGCCCTCAGCAGAAAGTTCGATAAGAGGAATGAGGAGAAAAGGGAAATGTGTCAGCTCATTAGTGACTACAACTTGAGCAAACCTATATGCAATGGTTTGCCAATCAAATCTCTCAGAGTAGATTAGAGATGAACAGAAATACGAGTGGATTCTGAATCTAATAGAAGTTGTCAAGCAAGGCAAACACACTAATTTCAAAATGGATGTCGAAGGTACATTAAGACTTGGAGACAAAGTCTATGTACCAGAAAATGGGTAGAGTAGAAGGACTATACTAGATGAAGCTCATCAGACTAAGTACACAATGCATCTAGGAGATGATAACATGCACCAAAACCTCAAGAAAACATATTGGTGGAGATGTATTAAAAGGAGACATAGCCAAATATATCCACTTCCAATCCCATAATGAAAGTGGAATAATATTGCAATGGATTTCGTAAGCAGCCTACCCGAGAACCCAAAAGGTGAAAACACAGTGTGGGTGATTGTAAATCAACTGACAAAGGTAGTTCATTTCCTACCCATCTGATCTACAGATATAGTTGGAAAACTGGGCGAACTGTATGTTATGGAAACAGTGAGGTTACATGGTGTATCAAGACCATAGTGCCAGATAGAGATTTTAGATTCACATCTCAAATCTAGTAGAGCCTACAAAAAGAAATGGGCAGTAAACTCACCATGAACACTACTTTCATCCCTAGACAGATGGGCAATCTAAGAGAGTAATACAAATTACGGAAGACATGTTGACAGCTTGCATACTTGACTTCAAAGGTAATTTGAGCAAATACTTGCACTTGACAGAGTTTGCCTATGACAATAGTTACCAGATAAGTATTCAGATGGCTCCGTATAAAGCTCTTTATGGTATACCCTATAGATCTCCATCATGTTGGGTAGACTTTGAGGATCACATACTTATAGGGTTATACATAGTACAAGAGATGAATGAACAAGTGAAATAGATCTAGAAGAGGTTGACCATAGCTCAGAGCAGACAAAAGAGTTATACAAGTAAGAGGAGAAAGCCTCTAGAATTCCAAGAGGGTGATAGAGTATTCTTGAAAATTAGCCCTCAGAAGGGGATTAAATGTTTGGGACCAAAGGGAAACTATCACCAAGATTCATTGGTTTATTCAAGATACTTAGACGGGTCGGTGAATGTGCCTATGAGCTGGACATACCAAATAGAATGTCCTCAATCCACAATGTGTTTCATGGATCAATGTTGCAAAAGTATGAGTCGGGCCCCTCTCACATCAAACATTGGGAGGAAGTCAACATTCGGGACGATGCTTACAAAGAACCAGTGATTAGGATATTGGATCATAAGGTACAAAGTCTCAGGACTATAGACATCTCTTTAGTCAAGGTTCTGTGGAAACATCATGACTTGTAAGAGGCTTCCTCAAAGTTAGATAGTGAAATGCGAAAGAAGTACCCGAAAATATTCACCAGGAGTAGTTGTTTGGACGACATCTTACAAGTATGTGATCACTTTTAAACTTGGAGGACAAAGTTCTTTTAAGGGGAGTAGATTTTAATACCCTAAAGAATTAAAGTGAATAGGGATACTAATCTAAAAAAATATTAAAATATAAAAAAGAATCGGGCGACTACCACAGTACCGATTTGGGGACCACAGTCATGCATCACGATTTGTGAAAGTGGGATTTTCACGTGGGACCACAATGTTGGCGTGGAGAACCATAGTACTGCAATGGAAAATCACGAACATGTGGGACCGCAGTGCTGGCATGTAGACCTATGATGGAAAACACAAACACGTGGGATTGCGGTGCTAGAGTGGAAAACTGCAATACTGCGATTAGAAACTAGAAATGGAAGGTTGGAATGCTATAATTGCCTCATATATGTATATGTATACATATATGCCCAAAAGAGGAAGAACCTTAATTGCATTCTTGCACTCTGCAGCCACGCGTAAACTTCCAGACATTGATACCAACCACCTCTAAATGATGTTTCCTTCCTCTCAAATGCATCCTAAGTTTGATCTATGCCTCTCCTTTTTCTCTTAACTATCTCACAGGCTTGAATAGAGGAAAAAACTACACAGTTTGTGAACTTGGGCATCATTCCGGACGGCCATACGAAGGTGAGACTCTAATTTACACGAGACCTATGTGGTTTAGCCTATTTCTATGTTTCTTTGAGTTTAAGAACATTTTTCCACTATAGTAGAGCATTAGATGCATTTTATGGCATTTTGGTGAGGCTAACTCGAGGGACAACGAAGGGGAACAAGGTATAGCATTTCTACTCCCTACTCTACCGTGCTGAGAGGATAATAAACACTATATAGTAGTAATTTCGCACTCTTTTACATACAACACACATATTTGACTTAGAATTCATTGTATTATTGGTTTAAAATATTTGGAATATAACATATACTGAGAAATGGTTTATAATCCTTAAAGGTTAAGGACTCAATAAGACTTTGGTGCAGAAATAGAAACTGAAGGGAATTGAACACAAAATCAGGTGGAGATGACTAACCTCTCTCTCTGATATTATCTTAATCTCAAATGTAATACATGAATGATTTGTTTGTTGTCTTTATGTTGCCTAGAGGTGTGCTAGGAATGATGCATTAATTGTTATATGTTTGTGTACCTGAGATACCTTGATAGCATGCTACATGTTTCTATTATTGTATATCATTCTAAGAATATGTCATCTGTTTTATTTATTAGATAACATGATCTGTGTGACCTGGCACATGATAAATTGTCAACATGTTTAGTGGATACATGCATTGTGATGATGAAATAAATTATGCATGCTAATAGTTACTAAATAAAGATGATTAAGAGTCTAACCGCGTATCTCAACAATGATACAGATATAGTGATAGTAGTCTGGCATCATCGTGGGTATTTTTCCACCCTAGGTGAGTGTCCATGCTACTATGGCAGTAGTTGAGATGAGATTGAGGATTGAGTGAGACCTCACTCCTAAGGTTGTGTCAAGATGAGGAATTGGTCTCCGAGGTGTACTTTCAAGAGTTTAGACACAAGGGAATATCGAGGAGATTCTTTTTGGTCTTAATATTAGCTTAAATAATTGAAGTGCTTTGAAACATCTAATGACTTATAAGTGTTTGCATGTGTTATGTTTCTGACTTTGATAATGTTTGAGATGTGTTGTATATGATCCACTGGGCTCTTAAGCTCACCCCACTAATCTATTTTTTAGGTGATCACTAAAGGTAAACCATTGGAATAATTTGATGCAATCTATTGTTGAGGTTGTATAAGAGTAGAAATTTGCCTTTTGTTTGCAATTGTAGGGTATGGACCTGTATTTAATTTATGTTTGGTTGATTTATTCATTGACTTCAGCCATGGGGCCAAGTGTTGATTTAATGACTCTTTTGAACTCGGGTTATGGGGCTAGAGTACTTTATTTCTTTATGAGTTTAATCATATTATTTCTACTTGAGATGTCATCCCATATTTTATCATACTTATTTTTAATGGTTATGCTTCTGCACTCTGATGATTTATTGGGATGGTTGAGAATAATGAGAAAGAAAAAATAAAAGTAACATCCCAATTCCCAAATATTGAAAGCAGGAGTGACCGCACATTTTGACTTGACTTCGTCTCGAGGTGAGAGACAAAGACGCCTAGTCAGCAGCATATGTGACAGGATTCAAGGATCGAGGTGTTACATAGGCCTCCTAAGAGGCTTGCAATGTCACATTATTTCTATTTCTTTCAATCTCAATTCTATGAGATAAACATTCAAACGGATTTCATTATGCACATGTGAAATCATTTGATAAAATAAATCAATATCATTAATTGAATTGAATACTCATGAAATACAAGCACCTGTAAACTTTATTATATTAAATTGAACTTTAATATAAATAAGGGCTAACATGCCTGACTTAAACATTTCATGAATGGAATTAAATCTAACTACATAGCATCCATTCAAAAATTTCTTGAAAGGTTAGAAAAGGAAGGAAGAGCGTACGCACCCATTAGATCATTTTAAATATTTAACTCATTATTTCAAATCAAATAGAATATGCATAACAAACACTTCAAAAGATTATGTAATTCAAACAGTTGCTTGTTATCAATTAATGTTAAGACCAAAAGGATTACACCTCAGTATTCCATATTTAGGGATGAGGTCAAATCTAAACCTTCAAACTAATCATCTAAGAAGTGGGGTTAAATTTGAACACTTAGTTCACACCTCGAAAATAACTCTTTGGAACACTCACAACAAAAATTTGTCATCGTGCCAGCACATGGTTGATAATTTTCATTTAATCTTACATTAGTGATAAACAGTGGCATGATAAATTCAAGATAACAGTAACTAGCATGTATTTATGGAATGCATGTCATAGCATGGATCATATCATCACAATCATGCATCATTAACATATAATCATAAGCTCGCATTTCTAGGCATAGCATGTATAATCATGGCATATTTCTAAGCTATGGAAAAAATCATGCACATATACCTGAATCAAAATAATAAGATAAAATTCAGAAATCACTACCACCTTTTATTGCCAATCCTTTTTTATCTTGGATGGCGCAAGCTCTTTAATCCTTCTACTTCAAATCTCCTTGGTCATTCACACACCTTCTATTCTAGCACAAAATTTGTGCACAACTTCATTACTCCACCTCTCTACTACTCTAATATCTATTTAGAATAGCCAAAGAATGAAAAAGATGTCAAGAGGGAGGCAAGGAGAGCAAGAAGAGAACTTGTCTAGTTCTTGCTGCGATGAAGAGAATGGTGTGAGGTGCAAGGTTTATATAGAGTTCTAATAGGCATGAATTGGCATGTTTCGGATATTTCCTATGTAGAAAACCTTCTAAAACTCTATTTTTTTGCACAAAAATTAGTAAGTGAAGTTTTAGGGTTTTGGAGGCTTTTAGAAACCTCTTTTCTTGTCGATTTTTTTTTTTTTTGAAAACTTTTACGCGCTATTGCAGTAACGCACTACCATTACGGCAGTAGTCATTTGGCGCTTTTTTTCACGCAAAGTACCATGATATCGCGGTCCGAGGCACACCATCTTTTTTCTATTTTTGCCTACCTTTTAAAATATACATCTTTTGCACCAAAATCTCCAATAAATTCTCAAAGTTGATTTTTCTCAATTTATTTAATTTTATTTATCAAATTTTCATACAAATGTTTGAAGTATTGCGAGAACTTTGCCATTTGTCCTTGTTGGTTACAATGGAAATATAAACCCTATCGTTTGGCCTACTCCCTCTACTCCCCTTTAGCATGGTTAGGTGTTGAACTCTGTTGCTCTTACATTTGGGTCTGAGGTGTCCTATTACCCTCATCCTGATGCGTATTTTGCTTCTTGTTCACATTTTCTACCTTTGAACATCTCGTGGTCTCTGGTTTCGATTATTCAGGGATTGCTCAAAGTTAATGTCTTTTTCGACTAGTTGGGTTCTAACTGTTGTCTCCTTAAATGTGGTTAGCCTTAAGGGAATGACCAACTTCCTAATTTTTACTTGCAATCCTTCTACAAATTTGTTGGCCTTGGTATGTTCATCCTGACCAACTCTAAAGAAAACCTTGATAGCTCCATAAACTTTCTCTCATACTCAGTTGTCGTCATGGTTCTCTAAGTCAATCACACGAACTCTGACTGCAACTATCTTGTAGTACTTGTCAAGAAGAAGTTATCATAGAACGACTTTTTGAACTGTTCCCATGTCATAGTCGAGATATCAATCTCAGGGTCGTTCATAATTATCTTTCACCAATGATAAGTAGGTCCAATAAACTGATGTACTGCTACCGCTACTCGTCTAGGGCTAGTTACCCCTGAAGCATTTAGATGCTTGTTCATTTTCGAAAACCATACGTCAGCTGCCATGTAATCTACCTTTCCATCAAAGGTACTAAGATGCAGCTTCTAGAATTCTATCAGTAGGTTTCTTTGTTTTTTGTATTCCGTGACAATTCGATTTGGTACTATTGGACCATCCAACAATGGGGCTTGGTAAGCCTGAGGCTGGGGCTATGGTTGTACTGGATGTGGGTTTTGTGCCTGAGGTAGAGCCCTCATAACTTGCTTATTGGGATCACTGTAAGTGTACAAGATCGCAATAGTAATATACAGTAAGTAACCAGATATCGTTCCCAAGGAACGGTATGTGGCTAATTATCTTAAATCCCAGTTTAATTTTATTATTAATTTTATTAAGGCTTAAAATCAAGGGTTGAATGCTTTTAACTAGGAAAATAAAAAACTATGAATATTGGTTTTGAAAACTAAATAAATCTAGTTTTTAGGATAGTAAAATATCATGTATTCCCCATAATCTTATTTCAACTAATCTAATCTCTATTTCTGTAGGTTATGACACTTATCATTAAAATTCTCTGTCCAGGTGCTTTAATACCTATCAGTTACATTTCCTAGTACCCCCTCTTGAGGCGTACAGTTAAAAAACTAATCCAATAAATCCTATAATCACATGCAACTACCTATAAATCAACAACCTCTCCGTCAATTTATCTTTCTAGGTCTATACTTTGATTATCCAACCATTAAATCTCTCTCTCGAGTTAATTTAATAGTCTGGGATTAATTTATTTATGGCCAGTAAATAAAAAGCATGAAACAAGACCTCCAAATAGATTAATCAAAATAAAGAATCAAGAGTTCTTACAATCCAAATTATATCCTAAAAATTAAAAGTACTTAGCCAGAATAGCATAGAGATCACAAATCAAAGAATTGAACAAATAAAAGATCATACGCGAATCTTTGATCTTGTTCTTCGTGATCTTTTCTATTTTTTGTTCTCTCTTCACTTCTGGCTATCAACAATAATGAAACCAATTCTCGAATAATTGAATAATGAAAACCCTAATACATGTGTCTATTTATATAAAGGGCTTGAACTCTCATAAATCACACTTAAAAATAACCTAAAAATCAATCCTAATCACACTACCGTGTAGCATCGGTCGGCCCACATAATTGCTCTGAAAACTCATTATTTTGCCAATTCCTGCTACACTACCACGGTAATGACAACCACTACCACTGTAGTGTGTTCTGTTGCCCAATTTTGTTGTTCTTTCACCGTGTTATCGCAGTAGCATAATACCTACCGCTATAATGACCATATTTCTTGCATTTTGGGTTGTCTTTCCTCTTTTCTCGTCTGTGTAGCCATCCCACTTGATCTAAACCTACATAAATCACTAAAAACCACTAAAAACCTTTCTCAGACATTAAATGACACGTATAAACATATAAAAATCGTATTAAAATTCTCTAATGTATGTAAATGCATGCAATGCTTATATAAATGATCATGCACCTAATTATAAACATACATGTGTTATTTCCTACAAAGCCCATGCAAAACATATGCAAAATACATATAATATAGTTAATATGCTATGCAACTAACAAATAACCTCAAACATAAACTATTGTTCGTCCTTGAACAATGACTCAACTCCTAAAACTTACACACCATACCATAACTAATTAAGTTTTCTTTCACTCATCACTGTGACTTCCATTTTTCATTCCTATAGTTTGTAATTCATTGCCAAGTTCCTAAGGTTATTCTGGTTATCTAGAATTGCAATCCATCTTCCATTTGTCATCAACTTCACCTTTTCTTCTGTCGGTATCTCGGTCCTCCTAGACTGGTGATTTGTAGTCACCATCCTAATCATAGAAATACTCTCCTAATACCTTAGTACACAAACCCTGTCAATGTTCTCTTCTATCTATCCCCTACTTAGGTCAAACTATAGTTAAGATCAGTGGTCTTTTTTGAAGTTACAACATAGCCTGGCTCTAGGTATAAGTGTTATAGGATTTAAATTCTAACTCAAATATGCACACTCATAACAATAATAATGACCTTCTTTCTTTGATTTTTTGTATGCTTGATCCACTTTATATACTCTTTTGTTTTTTTTCTTTGTTCAGAACCTCATTCTTGTTTTTATGGCTCCCCCAAACTTATGATTTCACATGCATTTCAATTGATTCCTATATATATATATAGAAGTAGGAAGCTCAACTTTCATTGACAATACTAAAATACTATAATTAATTATATATATATATATATATATATATATATTCTTTTCCTTCCTTTTTTTGTAGAAAATAGTGTAGGACAAAAATCAAAAAACATATATATATGACTGTATCCTTTCCTTCTTTCTGTCATCCAAATAAGCATTATCATTACCATGAATGCACACAAATAGGTTCAATTGACATATGCATAAATGGATAGAGCGTTTATATATTGTTTAGGTTCATAACAAGAAAATAAGCTTTAAGGCTCAAAATTGGCTGCAAAGGATTTTAAGTGCTAAGATTGACCTTTTGGCTAAAACTCAAACAATGATGACCTACACCATTTCCCTCCTAGAGTCATTCCTAAGCAGTGTTCAAGATAGATTTAATTATTTCAAGAATCTGTGGAAAATTTTCTCCACTTATGTTATGGTTTCCACTCCTCAATTTTTTAGTTTTCCAATTCTCAATTTAATTAAGACTAAAGAGTTCTATCATATCAAATTTTGGACAAACCAAGGTCACAGACCATTTAAAAAGTACCCTAGTTATTTGTCTCATCACACTAGAGGAATTCTCAATCTCATAGGTCACTCAGTGGAATTTTTAAAAATATGGCATGAATCTAGCCTAAATGACATATATATGTTCTATATGTTCATGTCCTAAAGCTAAATAAATGATCATAATATCTAAATACAATGATAGAATTTCAATAATAAATATTTTTGTGACGTGCCTATAAATATTAGTTTAGAAGCAATATGGCACACAATATATATAAAATAAAGTAAAAATAACCTGAAATCAAAGAAGATTTTCTTCAATGCTCACCCCTAAACTTAAACCGTGTCTTGTCCTCAAGAGCACAACTTGATATTATGCACACATACAGGAAGGAGAATATGCTGAAGCACAGAGATCTCTACACATATTCATACTTTGAAAACTTGCATAGAAAAAAAAAAGATGGCAAGTATGATTAGTAGGTAATACACTTGTAAGGCATGCAATAAAAATAATTTGAAGGGGCAAGAGTAATAATAAGATTAGTGAGCCCCTATTTTTTTTATTTTCACTAAAATGCATGCAATTTTTTACTAAGATAAAATGCATGCATACCTAGGAAATTAAGTTAAACCATAACAGAAACAAAAATAAAAGAAAATAAATGAAACATAAAAACCAATGGGTTGCATCCCACTAAGTGTTATGTTTAACGTTGTTAGCTCGATGTGGATATGGGTTATTTATAAACCACTGGCTCAGTTTTGATGTCCAGCTTTTGTTTTGGGCCTCCTTGCTTGGTATTTGGTTTCTGCTTAAAGTTCCATAGTGGATGATATGGCTGCTTCATAGGAATCTTGAGTGGACATAAGGCATCAACTAGCTCTCCCATGGCATGACTATGCGTCTAGCCTGTTTGCGATGCTTTCTCTTTGCCCCGTTTTGCTTCTATAACTTTATCAACATAAGGCTTTGATTCTCCAACAGTTGTCTAAGTGCTAGCTTATACCATAGTGATTTTCTTGCATTGATGTTCTTCAGTTGGCAGCTTCAAAGATCAATAGATGTTGAAAACTACTTGGTCTTCATCAACACACAAGGTGAGCTCTCCTTTTGAAACATCTATGAGGGCATGACTAGTGGCTAAGAATGGCCGCCCAAGAATTAATGGTATCTCCCTGTCTTCCTCTATATCAAGAACAACGAAGTGAGTAGGGAAGATAAACTTATCAACCTTAACTAATACATCTTCAATAATCCCTTTGGATAGGTGATAGAATAGTCTACTAGGTGAAGGGTAATAATTGTAGGCTTGATCTCTAATAAGCCTAACCGTCTATACACTAATAGTGGCCTTAGATTTATACTAGCCCCTAAATCACAAAAGGCCTTCTCAGCTATTGATTTGCCTATGTGGCAAGGAATGGTGAAACTTCCTATATCTTTTAGTTTATGAGGAAACTTTCTTTAAATAATGGCACCATACTCCTCTGTTAACCTCGCTATTTCATGATCATCCAGTTTGCATTTCTTGGACATGACTTCTTTCATGAATTTAGCATAATTAGGCATCTGTTATAATGCTCTGCAAATTGAATGTTGATGCAAATCTTTTTAAACATATCCAAGAATTTGGCAAACTATCCATCCATATTCTTGTTCTAAAAGCGTTGCGAAAAGGGCAACGAAGGAGGTTTTGACTTTTTATTGTCCTAAATAGTGATCCCATGCAACTTTCCTTTCTTTTTTCCTCCATCAATATGTGTTCTCTCACTGTGTTCTAAAGGAACTTGCCTTTTGGAAATGGTAAACTCATCAAGTGGCATGGTGGGGCTAGAAGGAATGGGAGGGAATTGGATTTCTCTTCCTCTTCTAGTAAATATTACTTTGCAGCTCTTTTTAGGATTCACCTGAGTGTCATTAGGAAATGAGTTCTGTTGCTGACTAGCGAATGCTTGGGCTAACTATCCCACTTGAGTCTCAAGACTTTTCACAATTGCATTCATGTTTCCCATTTAAACCTCCAATCCTGAGACTCTACTATCATTTTTACCAATCCTCCCAATCAATTCTTTGAAGAACTGGGCCTGCATGTTCATTATCTTGTCCAGTTT
>JAJIYU010019493.1:0-10791 GCA_030144865.1 Tinospora cordifolia | reverse complement strand
GCTCACCCTTCCTTTTATTTTTCAGGGAATTAAATTACATGAAGACCATGAATATTAGTTAGGTTCTTTTTATTTAAAAAGTTTCTAATTTTTATGTAAGGGCATGTTGCCAAGTTTTAAGACTTCCGCTGTAATATTTTTTTAAAATTATGTACTCAATTTTATTTAATCAATTGAGTTTATGAATTTCAGTTATTTCTTATACTATTGCCTTATTTAATTCTTAATTTTTAAGTTATGTACGGTTAAATACGATCAAGGCATGAAATGACTGAAATAGAAAGTCAAGTGTGCATCGCTTGTAATGTAACACCGGCCCGGCCGCCATTTGGTTTAGTCCACTGTCAGAAAATGGTGGATGTGTCCAATGCTTAATGATTCGGGGGTTGGGGTGTTACAGCAATATACGAAGATCATGGCATATTTTGAAAGAACTCTTACCATGGTGGCATATCAATACCATGATCTTAGTGCTCAGTAGCTCTATGGCCTTATCTAAAGAGCTACTTTGGAGAATTTGGCAAGAGTTGCATTGGGTAGAAGGAGTCAAATTGGATACAAAATTGTGTAGATGTGTGACACGTTGCACACACAAACTGCCTTGTACCATGAACTTGCACCATATCAACTAGCTCGAAGTCCTATCCCTCTTGATGATGTTGTTGTCATGGGTAGAACCTTAGTCTCATTCAAGTTGTAACACCCCGGCCCCCAAACCTGTCAAATTCACCACAATCGGTGCACTTGTCTTTCAACTCGAGACATAATCACATTTACATATGGTCACTCCGACTTTCACTGTCTAGGAACCACGATGTTACTATATCCCAATCATCTCCTGATGAATTTGTACCAGGTCACATCCAATCATATATCAAAGTCATTAATAGAGTAATTCATAACATGTGTAAACAACAATACTGGGATGATAAATTGAATGAAGTAATCGACTTACCATCAGTAATAATCAATGTTGGCCCTCATAGCCAAAGTTCATACAAACTAATAAATGTTTGGGCCATGGCCAACTCCAACAAATAAATGATCATCAACAGATAAATGAACATAATTAATGTAAGTGGGACCCATGCCCTTCAACTGATAAGTAGAAATAGCTTTCTAATCCTACGCAACCTCATCAGAGGCATACATCTACTACCAATGACTCCTCTTCACTTGTCAATACAAGTGCCTTCAGTGATTACCTGAAAAAGAATTAGTAGGGTGAGCTCAAGAGCCCAGTGGATCATATAGAAAACATCTCCAGTATTATTAAAGTCAAAACATAAAATATGCAAGCATTTATCAGGCATTAGGTGTCTCATATAATTCAATTGTTTAGGTTGACGTATCATCGAAAGGACTTTCTTCTTTATTTTCCATTAGGTTCAGAATATCAAAAGTAATGCCCAAAGGCCAGTTACCTATTTCAGAACCCTATCTCACTAGTAAAGTCTCAACTTGGCTATCAGTCTAGGGAGTGAAGTCTCAACTTGACTCTCAGTTCCATCTCACTACTACCATAGTAGTATCAAGACCCGCCTTGGATTGGAAACACCCATGATGATGCCACATTATTGCCACAGTATTCGCATCACTGCACCGGTATGTGGTTAACTCGCTTAATTTGTTTGTTTAGTGACTACAAGCATGTTCACATTATCGATATTCAGATATAAATAAAAAATAGATCTAAATCAACAATACATCATGCGTAGGGTCACACAAGTCATGTTATTCCCCACTAGGTATATATGGCATATGTTCCAAACAATATTGACATTGATGGGTAGTGCAACATGAGATCAACATCATAAAAGACAATCAATCATCCTTATATGTCACACACATCCCTAGCATGCGTCTAAACAATCAATAAATGTAAACATTTAATCATGTTCCATATTTAAACCAAAATAATATCAAAGAGCTTAGGGTATTGATTTCCACCTATTTTCTTTGTTCAAATTCCTCAATTCTTCTCTTCAATATCCAAATCTCCTTCAGTCCTTGACCTTCAAGGGTCATATACCATTTTTCTTAGATATTGAAGCATATCTAGTGTTTTAAAAATCATACTTTAATGATATCTTAATCTACATGGCATATAGTATGCAAAGTGATCATGATGGACATGTATTATTTTGGTTTTTATCCTATGTAATCTGGTAGGGTAGGGATACATTACAGTAATTGAAATCTATGCATGAAAAAATGAAAACAAGATTCAATCGTGCTACCATGGTAAGTTACTGTAGTAACCAAAGAGGGTTAATCATACTACCCTAGTAGTCTATTTGCTATGCATGTTTTCACGTTGTTACTGCGGTAGGTCTAAGCGTTACCACGATAAATCAAGACTATTTTATGCATGTATAGTGCACTAGAAAAGACGAGAAACCATAACAACATGTTTTCACGTTGCTGTGCATGTTTTCACGTTATACCTTGATGTTAGTGGCTTCTTCCTTTGTTCGCCTCCAAGGAGTGTTTAGGATGGTTTTTAGTAATTTGTTTCATCAAGAAAATGTGATCTATTACCACTGTAACCATAACAACCTCAGTTTTTTTGAGTTTTGCTTGCACTATTGTAGTAGGCTACCACGATAGTCCATGAACATTGCTTCACTACAGTGGTATTGTACTGCAATAGTCAGTGGTTATTGCATTCTTTCATTTTGTACAACGTCCTATGTTTCATTCTGACTTGCCAGTCCTTTGTTCATCGATTGTACAACTTAAATGCCATGATTTTATGGATTTTCCAATGTTTATTACACTAGACATAATTTTATTAAATTTAGTTATCAAATTTTGTAAGAACTTTGGAGTCTTCAATCTACCCTCCCTAAAATAACTTCATCCTCAAAATGTAAGAAGTAACATATCGGTATGATGTCATCCAATTAGATGCTCTTAATGAAGAGGTCCAAGTACTTCTTCCGCATCTTGCTTTCGTATTTCTAGGTTACCTCTTCCAAGTCATGATGTCTCCTCAAAACCTTGACTAAAGGGATGTCCTTAGTCCTAAGACTCTGTACCTTATGATCTAATATTCTCATTGTTGGTTCCTCATAAGTCGCATCGTCCTGAATATCAACTTCCTCCCAACGTATGACGTGAGAGGGGTCTAGTTCATACTTTCATAGCATCGATACATGGAATACATTGTAGATCAAAGACATTCTATTTGGTAGGTCAAGTTCATAGGCACATTCATCAACTCGTCTGAGTACTTCAAATGGACCAATAAATCTTGGTGATAGCTTTCCCTTATACCCTAATCGCTTGATCCCCTTTTGAGGGCTAATCCTCAAGAATATTTTATCAGCTGTTTGGAACTCTAGAGGTTTTCTCCTCTTGTCAACATAGTTTTTCTGTCGACTCCCTGTGGCCAACCTCTTCTTAATCTACTTAATCTGATCATTCATTCCTACACCTGGTCCGACCTTGTAAGCACATGGTCTTCAAAATAGGCCTAGCATGATGGTGATTTGTAGGGTTTGCCATAAAAAGCATTATACAAAGCCATTCTTATGCTCACCCGATAATTGTTATTATAGGTGAATTTCGCCAAATGCAAGTATTTGCTCCAATTTTCCTTGAAATCATGGACACGGGCTCTAAACATATCTTCTAGCATTTGTATGACTCTTTCAAATTACCCATCTCCCTGAGGATGGAATGAGTTGTTCATGGTGAGTTTACTGCTTAATTGCTATTGTAGGCTCTACCAAAACTGAGATGTGAATCTGGAATCTCTGTTTGACACTATTTTCTTTGGCACCCCATTTAGCCTCATTATTTCCTTTATATAGAGTTCTCCCAATTTTCCAACTGGATCTGTGGATCTTATGGGTAGAAAATGAGTACAACTGGACCCATGGATCGTATGGGTAGAAAATGAGCCACCTTATTGAGTGATCCACAATTACGCACACTGTGTTTTTTCCCTTTCTGATTTTTGGGTCAACCACTAATGAAGTCCATGGCAATGTTATCCTACTTCCATTTTAGGATTGGGAGTGGCTCTAACATTCCAGTTAGCTTTCTATATTCTGCTTTTACCTATTGACAGGTTAGCCACTAAGAGACATACTTGGCTATGTCTCTTTTCATATCTCTCGACCAATAGGTCTTCCTGAGGTTTTGGTAAATCTTATCGCCACCTGGATTCATTGTGTACTTAGTCTAATGAGCTTCATTCAGTATGGTCCTTCTACTCTGCCCACTCTATGGAACACATATTTTATCTCTCAGTCTTAATGTACTCTCACCATTGATCTTGAAATCAGGACGCTTGCCCTGTTTGACACCTTCCATCAAATTAATTATCCACTTATCCTACTTCTATTCATCCCTTATTTGCTTTCAGAGATCAGGTTGGCAAATCATAGCATAGAAGTATGTCTGCTCTCCGTCTAAAGTTACACACAAGTTATAATCACTAATTAACTAGTACATCTGCCCTTTTTCCCCATCCTTCTTATTATATTTCCTGCTAAGGGCGTCAGTTACAACATTAGCCTTCCCTGGATGATAATGTACTTGGAAGTCATAGTCTTTAAGGAACTACATCTATCTTAATTGTCTAAGGTTTAACTCTTTTTGGGTACAAATATACTTCAGGCTTTTATGATCAGAAAATAGGTCGAATCCTTCTCCATAAAGATAGTGCCTTCAAATCTTTAGTGCAAACACAATTGCAGCCAACTCCAAATCATGGGTAGAGTAATTCTATTCATGTATTTTCAAGTATCGTGAGGCATAAGCAATGACATTTCCTTCTTGCATCAGTAGAGCACCGAGTCCATTTTGCAATGCATTGGTGTATAGGATGTATCTCACCCCATGTGTAGGAATGACCAATACGGTGGCTAAAATCAACCTCTCCTTTAGTTCTTGAAATGATTTCTCACGCTTCTCATCCCAAATGAACTTCTCTTCTTTCCTATTAGTTTAGTCATAGGTCCAACTAACTTCGAGAAGGCTTGGATAAGCCTATAGTAATATCCTACCAAACCTAAGAAACTTTTGATCTCTGTTATGTTCTTGGGTTACTTCCATTCTGACACTAATTCTCCTTTATCAAGGTATACTGATATTCCCTCAACTGAAACAATGTGGCCAAGAAACTAGACTTTCTTCATCCAAAACTTGCACTTACTAAACTTATCATACAATTCGTTCCTTCTTAATGTCTCCAATACAATTCTCAGATGCTCTGCATGTTCGGCTTCTGATTTGGAGTAGATTAGGAAATCGTCTACAAACACCATTATGAACTAGTCCAAGTACTATTTGAATACCCTATTCCTTAGGTCGATGAATACAATCGGCGCGTTGGTTAAACCAAACGGCTCCACTGTGAACTCAAAGTGCCCTTATCGAGTTTTAAAGGTTATCTTATGTATGTTTGACTCTCAGATCCTTAGTTGATGTTATCCTGACCTCATTTCAATCTTGGAGAAGTGAGTGGCTCTCCTCAATTGATCAAATAGGTCATCTATTCTAGGCAAGGGATACTTTTTCTTTATTGTTACTTGATTAAGCTTCTTGTACTTAATGCATAACTTCATGGATCCATCCTTCTTCTTCACAAATAGCATTGGAGCTCCCCATAGTGATTCACTGAGTATAATGAATCCCTTCTCATGGAGTTCGTCCAACTATGTCATGAGTTCAATCAGTTCTACTGGCACCATTCTATAGAGAGGAATGGCTAAAGGATCCATACATGGATGCAACTCAATCTTGAACTCCACTTGCCTATGCGGTGGTAGTCAAGGTAGGTCGTTTGGAAACACGTGAGCGTATTCCCATACTACATATATCTCATGAATCTTTTTAGGTTCCCAAGTATCCTCTTCCAACAATTATTTGGAGTCTTCATTCTGTTTCAAACAGTATAACATGGCTATCATAGGACTCCGTGGTAATCCCTGCATATCCCCATTGATCTTTACTAATTCACTAGATAGTAGAGTCAATGTGACCCTCTATCTTGGGCAATCGATCTAAGCCTGGTGCTGAGTCAACTAGTCCATGCCCAATATCACATCATACCCTTGGAAAGGTAATATCCTAAGGTCGGCAGTTATTAATTTGTCTCAAAATTTGAACTCACATGTACAGATTTTTCAAACAACTATTGTACTTCCTATGGGAGTGGATACATACAATGGTTCTGGAGGTGTGGAAGTCACTAGATCTAACCTCTTGGTTAACTCTTCTGACATAAATGACTTAGTGACACTTGAATCAAATAATATTATCATACCAACATTAAACAATAGAAAAATACCTTCAATTGTTGGTGCTGGGTCTGCCTATCCATCCTTATAGCAAACACTCAGGTTTGATTTTGCCTGCCCTATTGTTGTTGTGGCTAGGGTTGCCACTGCGGTGGTTGTTGTTGGACTCAACCACCTTGATTTCCACCATGACCATTGCCTTGCCCCTGGTTTTACCTCTATAGCCCTCGATTCTAATTCTTTGCAAGATGTCCCTTCTGGCCAAAACTAAAGCTTGTTCCATCTCTTCGAGCTATCTATTTTTCTACTCTGGCATTGTTCTGATGTCACTAAGGCTGGTTCTCATTTTGCTTCTTCTAATTGCCTTGGTAGATTCCGCTGCTACCTGGCCTCTTATTTCTGTTCCTTAACTTCTGTTCAAAATTCAATTTTTGCTCCAGTAAAATACCTTCTCTACGACATCCCTGTATGTCTTTAGGCCCATTGATATTATCCCCTTTTGGATCTAGATCTTGAGACCTTCCGCAAATTGGTTGGCTTTGATCTTTTCTTACCTGATCAGTTCAGAGAAAATTTAGCTAATTCGGTAAACTTGGTCTCGTATTCTACTATAGTAACATCTTTTTAAGTCAACTAAATAAACTCAGACTGCATCTATCTCAGCATAGCTTCGGGAAAGAATTTCTCATAAAACACTTCCTTAAACTCTTCTCAGTTCATCTATTGAACATTGGTGTTTGGATCTACCTTTAGCATCCTCCACCAACTCCTAGTTGGTTTCTTAAACTAATGGGTCACCAATGCAACTCTACGAGGACTTGTTGCCTCTAGCACATCCAGCTAGTTGAGCTCTTGGTACTAGCGATCAATCTTTATGTTTTCAGATGTGCCATCAAACTAAGATGGGTGAAGCTTCTGTAACTCCATCAGCATTTCCCTCTACACCTATTTCTCAAAATCCTCTTGTACCCTCTGACAAATTGGAATGTCAGGTGGGGAACCTGCTGCTGGACCTAGTTTTGCTCATGGTGTTGTACCTGTATCTGTGGCTGTGGAGTTGCCTATAGTTGCATCTATGGCGTTGCCCTCATAATTTGCTCAGAGACTGTCATGGTCATCTTAGTTAATAACGCAAGAGTTAGCATGTTCTCAATCTAAGCCTCAGCAGCATTGACCTGTGCCCCCTATCCTTGTGGTTTTGTCTCGTTAGCTTTGGTAGCTCTTCTTGTAGAATATTTCTTGGATCCAGCCATATCTACAACCAAATATACATTCCATTATCACAAACTAATTGAAACAATTACTATAACGTTCATTCGTGCTATCATGACTCTAATTTCATGTATCTAAGTTCTCATCTATTCAGTGGCCTATTGGTTTATGCTTTTAAGTCCTTTGATGTTTTTGGGTACTGGAATTTGGATTCCATAATTTAAAAATCATGATGTGCTTATTTCAAAATGTTTATACAGGCAAACATGCAAGCTAGCATAGAGAAATTCCTAAGTTTCTGTCCATGCCTCCAAATTCGAATATCCCAGACCATCCTTGCATGGTGGCATAGACTTCCACCCATAAATCTCACTACACGCATACAATTTCACAAATGTCTCAACAACTAAGGCTTCTCAAGCTTCACTACACTAAATCGTCCTGTACCAACTAAGCATAAGGAAACAAGTTCTTCCAAAGTCACCGACCATTCACCAAACATAGCCCGTTAATCTCTGAGTCTAGGATTCCTCCATATCTCCAAATTCCTACATGTCCCATATCTCGCAAAAACGTGAGATACAAGATCCTCCCGATTTCTTGTCATAACCAAATAAGTATTTCGTTATCACGTGTTTCCAATCTCTAACGTATGCCCTAAAAACATTTACTCATGATCTACTATGCCATCTTGACAACACCCTAGTCCATAGCTAAGGTCTTCCCCTAGACCTAAGTGTCCAATGTCTTTGCTACACAGTTTCTCCATCAAAATGACAGTCCATAGTCTAAACCTTAGACTTTAGCCTAGTACTTTATAGTTTAGGCACTGACGTTTGTTTGGTATGCCTACTAACTGAACTTTGATGCCACCTTTGGAATTAAACTCAACAATTTTTACTCTTGCACTACTATCAAAGCCCTAGAGTCCTCATCTGAGTTAACTCTGTCTAAGTTTGGACATTCTGCCTAGTAGTTCTACTAACTGAGCTTTAACGCCACTCTTGGGTGTCAATCTGTTAGTTGCATTGCATACTAGTTATATTATATATATATTTTATATATGTTTTGCATTGGTTAGATAGGAAATAGGACATATTTTTGTATAATTAACTGCATAAGCATTTCTAAAAGCATTGCATGTATTTATGCATTTTGAGAATTTTAATATAGTTTTTGTCATTTATATTTGTGATTTAATGCCTGAGGAAGGATTCACATTTGTTTGTGCAGGTTTAGAATAACTGAGAACATGTATACACAAGAAGGAAGAATGAAACATGAAGTAATGTATAAAGCCCCTCCAATAATTAACACGACCCAATACAAATAAAGTCCAAATAATTCGGTCTAGCCCAAATATATACTAGGTGCATGAAGCAAAGCATGAAGAAAAGAAGAATGGTAGAATCGCAAATAGAAGCTAAAAGTAATGGCACGGCTGGAACAAATTGGGACGTGAATTTGTGGCGCAGAAGAGAATGGCAGATTGGGTAAATTGAAGCAAAGGGGCATGGGTACGACTGAAAATTTCAATGGCAAAAATGTGTAAATAAGTGGAACAAGCATACTTGATTGGAACAAAAAAATGGAACAGAAGCATAAAACAACGAGACTGGGATTAAGGTGTTAATTTATGTGTCCTAGTTAGTGCTTACTTAAGGTTTTAATGAAGTCTTTTAGAGAAACATTATAAATAGACCATTGTATGAGAATTTAGTTTATTATTATTTAGTTACTACTCTGACAGCCAAAGCAGGAAAGGGGAAGAAACCTGAAGATGGAGACGAAGAACAAGAACATAGCGAGAATATGATCTTTGTATTTGTCAAAATCTTTGATTTGTGATTTCTACTCTATGTCTTGCTAGGTTCTTTTAATTTCTAGGATATAAATTTAGATTGTAGGACCCTTTGATTTTTGTTTTGATTAATCTATTTTCGAGGTATTGTTTTATATTCTATGTTCTTAATGTTTTTATTGATTGACCACTTATAAACTAATCTCAGATTATTGAACTAACTCGAGAGAGAGGTTTAACAATTGGATAATCAAAATATAGACCTAGAAGAATCAATTGACTGAGAGGTTGTTGATTCTATAGGAGGTTGCATGTGATTACTATATTTAATACATTAGTTTATTGACTATACGCCTTAAGAAGGGGTATTAGGCAATTTAACTAATAAGTATTAAGGTGCCTTGGGAGAGGGTTTTGATGACTAGTGTTGTAACCTACAAGAATAGAATTTAGATTAATTAAAATAAAGATTAAAGGTCAATATATGATATCTTACTATCATAGAATTCTAATTAACATAGTTTTAAAATCAGCAATTGTTTACTTTTCGCTGATTTTAGTTTAAAGTATTAAAACATCAATTTGAAGCCTTAATAAAATTAAGACAATTAAATTAGGATTTAGGATTATTAAACACATACCATTCCCTGAGAATGATATCCAATATTTACCAGTATTGTTATTGTGATCTTGTATACTTGTAGTGATTCCAACACAGTCTAACATTTTTTCCCAGTGAGCTACAACCTAAGCTTTGATACTAACTTTGGTATCAAAGTATTCATTCAACTCTAGCTCAACAACTACTGCCTAGGCTCTGATACAAACTTTGTAACATCTCGACTTCTAAACCTATCAAATTTACCACAATTGGTGCACTTACCTCTCAAGACATAATCACATTCGCATGAGATCACTCTTGCTTTCGCTGTCCGAGAATAGGGATATTACTATATCTCAATCATCTCCTAGTAAATTTGTACCAGGTCACATCCCATCATACATTAGAGTCATCAACAGAGTAATTCATAACATGTGTAGACAACAATACTAGGATAATAAATTGAATAAAATAATCGACTTACCATCAATAATAATCAATGCTGGCCCTTGTAGCCAAAGTTCATACAAACTAATAAAGGCCTAGCCCCATGGCTAACTCCAACAAATAAATGATTATCAACAGATAAATGAACATAATGAATATAAGTGGGACCCATGCCCTACAACTAATAAGTAGAAATAGCTTTCTAATCGTACACAACCTCATCAGTGAGGCATACATCTACTACCAAGGACTCATCTTCACTTGTCAGTATAATTGCCTTCAGTGATTACCTAAAAAAGAATTAGTAAGATGAGTTCAAGAGCCCAATGGATCACACACAAAACATCTCGATTAATATTAAAGTCCAAACTATAACGACCCATATTTTGAGAGCCAAGTCAGTAGGTTTGATATATGCATTCACATGTATTTTCCTGAATTTTTAATTAAAATACATAAATTTTGTCAATTTTCCT